>CAMZMU010000010.1:12334147-12516741 GCA_947311845.1 Poa pratensis
GGCCGGAGGACTTCGTCTCGACGAGCAGATGGAGCACATGATTTGCCGCGGCATTGCTGCGGTCCAATACGAAGCGGAGGAGAAGGCCGCCACCGCCCAAGCTCAATGCGGTGGTCAACGAGGGGCTCCTGCAGCAGGCGCTGGTCATCAGCACGCTCCCGCCCACCATCGACCTCGTCACCGACTCCGACGAGGAATGAAGCTCCTCTGCCGCTGCGTCACGCCAAGCCCATGGCTCTGGTGAGGAGCCGCATTTTGCCACTAGGGTTTGATCGGCGGCGACCTAGGTAGTGTAGTGATATAGGGTTAGATCGCCTAATATTATTTTGTGTAGAAATCATCTGTTGGTTCTGTCGAAATATGAACTCTTGTTCCCGCGAAATCTGAAATGTCCAACTCGCGGAATTGCAGTTTGCGTTTGCGGTTCTGTTCTTCGCGGCACGAAAACTAGAGGCAAAACACGAAATACGTGATCTGCAAAATGCTTTTGTGGTTTCGCCTTTTGCGAGTTCTGCTAGAGATGCTCTTAGTAGTAGCTGCAGTAGCGCCGTCTCTCCGGCCCAAACAAGCAAAAATCTCCGGCAGAGACAAGCGTTTTCGTTTTCGCTGGGAAGGTGAATGGGTGAACTTCTTCTTCTGTACACGTGATTTTTCTAGGCCATTACATTTTGGGTTAGCGGATGAACTATCGTCTAGACCGATTCAGTCGAGGGCGACCACACCGAGTGGACACCAACCAAGTGATCCTGATGAGACTGAAGTGAAAGAGGATGCGCCAGTGGCGCAGTGGTTGGATTAGGCAGTGGCCTGTCCACCGGCCCGAGTTCGACTCCCTGTGGGAGCGTATTTCGGGTTGCCTCACCGAGCGGCACTGTTCACGTGAACAGTGGTTCACGTGAGCAGTGTTCGGCTCCTGCTTCTGGGCCATTTCCACCGTGGTTCGATCAGAGGTATTGTGGTGCACCCACCACCGCAGGGGTTTCCCGGTAGGTTTAGGCTCACGGGGCCCAGAAGCCTAGTATAGTCTGGTTAGGTCTAGCTTGCGCACAGGTGGCGTGCGCTGTGGTGTTGAGTGTGTGTGGTGTGAGTTGTGCGTGAGTTCAGATATTACAGCTGTACTGAAAAAGACCAGGAATTCTCAAAAAAAAAAAAAAAAAAAAGACTGAGACCTGAAATTAAAGCACCCTGGTCACGGGTGTACGTACATGCGGCCAGGTACAATGAACGTGCCAGCTGGTCCTACCCGTCCCTCCTTTTTTTTTTCTGAATGAATATAGGCTGAACGTGTGCAAACGACTGGCGTCACTGTTCACGCACCAGGGCTTTTCTGAATCTGTTTTTACTTTGAGAGCTCTTTTCTGAATCTGTCGGGAGGGTGTACTAGCGTAGAATGAGTGCGTGTGGCCTCTCTGCTTTTTCAGTCCTGTACGAGAAATAGCTAGACACCTAACGAGAGCGGCATTTTGGAGGCGGGCTCAGGTAGCCCGGTATCTCCATCGCCCATAAAGTGCTTGAGATCTGGGTCAAAAGGTTTACGGTGGCAATACATGAGGGGAGTACAATGATTTTCAACAGTGCTACGTATGCAGATGGCCCATGTGGTGAAGCCTTTCTGGGCCAGATTTGCATGAACCGTGAGAGAGGAAAGATGACAACAACAACAACAGTTTCTCGCGTCATTTACTCGTCTGACCGACTCCCTCTCTCTTTCACCTCTTGCTCGCTGTCCGGGGGGCTTCGGTGGACACGCCGGCGGCGAGGGTTGGCGAGGCGAGCACCAGCGACTCTCGATGCAGATGCGACGATTTGGGCTGGGGTAGTTGGTGAGGTGCCTTCAGATCGGGGAGCATGGCGGCGAAGATCGATCTGGAGCAGATATCCCGCTGTGATTTCGCCTCCATTGCCACAAAACATGATCGCCTCCTCTGTCTAATCTCAACACTTGCTTTCTTTTTTCTGTTTTCCGATTTGGTTGGATTTAGCAGGGGCTTCGATATGAATTGTTTGTAATTTTTAGTTTGCCTTCTGATTCTGCTGCTATGATTTGCAGGAATCGACGCATATGTGCTGAGAATATAGGCAATTGTTCGATTAAATTAATCCAATAATAAATCATGAACATGACAAAAGTAGTGCTAATGACATAATGAAACTTGATGATAAAACTATGTACTAGACAGATAGTAGAAACATCTACGCATATCCCTAGTACCGCAGACATGGAAATAATCATGAGAGGGATAAACATGTTATACCCTCTAGTAGGCCAGTTGGCCGCAGCAGCGGAGGCGGTGGCTTCGTCGGCGATCCTCTTGTCAGCGGTAGCCTTCTCCTTGTCGGCGTCGGTAGCCATGGTGATGAAGAAGACGACGCGGACGTAGTTGATGCAGATGTAGATGAAGCAGACGAACTTGAGCGAGAAGTCGTGTAGAGCGCTCCCCAAAAACCTAATCGCCCTCTCCCGTACAGGATCTAGAGAGGCGGAGTTTCGGAGGCCTGCTCTCCCGTCAGCCGTGTACGCGGTGGACGGGATGGGATCAACGATGGCAGCAACAGTAGGTGGAAACTATGGTGGTGGCGCAAGCAGATGTTATCTTTCTGGTGTTACTTCTGGAGAGGAGCGACTCTTCATATAGGCACACACGCAGGCGAAAGGCCAACGGAAACGCACGCAATTAATTAGAGAATTGAGAGACTGGTAACGGCCTGTACTTAAGAGCATTAAGACAAACGTTTCAGCTCAAATTCATTTTCCATTAAGCGCAATGAATTCTGAAAATCCCGTACTTAAGAGCACTTAAGACGGACGTTTCAACTCGCAATGAATTTCTGAAAACTCCCTACTTAAGAACATTAAGACAAACGTTTCAGTGCATATTCATTTCCATTAAGGCAAGCGTTTCAGTTGACCGTTCATCTGCTTCAACTTGCAGCGCACGAGATTCCCTCAACCCGCGGCGCGCGAGCGCGTCGTGACGGGCGGGCGTGACAACATGGGCCTTTAGGGATTTATCTGGAAATGTTAGATGCTAATATTTCAACAATATTTCAGCAATCCCCCACCAGATACCAAAGACCCATGATGTTGTTCTTTGTTCCAAACAATGTTTTTGATATACCAGTATTTTTGAGTGGAGACCCGTTAAGGTTGAACATCCACCTAGAACAAATAGCTACCTCGTTCACAACATGACAATGGACTATGCTTTGAATTGTCAATTGGCGTAAAGTAGTTTAACCAAATGTCTTACTAGTACTAGGCTGCCGAAGGCTGATCCTCGGGTGGAGCATATTAGTCATACTCCTGACCTATTCATGAACTTACTAGAGATCAACCCAATCTCATAGACTGTGGCCAGCAGTGGCTCATATAGGTGTGTTCCTCCAAAGATCGCTCTGTAAGATAGCATCTTCTTATACAAAGACTTGGAACACATTAAGACAAATGTCAACCTGTCATACAGTTACTGAGAGTAGTGCATCTCCAACGGAGTGGGTTAGTAAAAGTACTCTCCTCAGTTAACCACTAGCTTGTTTTTCCCAGTCTACTTCAGGATCTCCGATCACATATGTTGGGTTACTACCATGGCAACTCATGTGGGTTTCATACCCATCTCACTCGATGAATTTTCTATCACAACACGTGATAGCCCTTTGGTAAAGGGATCTGCCAGATTTTTAGTCAACTAGATATAATCCAACGCTATTACTCCAGAGTTTCTCAAATGTCTGACAGCTTTTAATCTCATTCGTATATGTTTGTTGGACTGCATGTTGTCCTTTGAACTTTTGACCTTGGTAATCATTGTCTGATTGTCACAGTTCATAAGGATAGCGGTACTGACTTTTCAACCACAGGCAAGTCCATCAACAGATCTCAAGCATCCTGCTTCGACACCAGATGTGTCCAATGTTTTAATTCTGCTTCCATTGTCGATCTCGTCAGGATCGTTTGCTTGCAAGACTTCCAGGAAACAGCACCACCTCCAAGGGTAAACACATAACCCTTGTGGCTTTCATCTCATCAGCATCAGAGATCAAATTCGCATCACAATACCCTTCAAGCACTGACGGGCTTCCAGTATAGTGAAGTCCATAGTTCTCAGTACCTTTCAGATAGCACATAATTTGTTTTATTCTTTCAACAGCGTGCCAATGTACATCACCCGGATTGGAAACAAACCAGCTCAGTTTGCACACAACAAACATGATGTCAGGCCTCGTAGCGCTTGCTAGGTACATGAGTGAACCAATTACTTGAGAGTATCTCAGCTGATCCTTAGCTGTTCCTTTGAACTTTCGAATCTGCACACTAGGATCATATGATGTTGGAGAAATTTTGCAGTCCGAATACCCAAAACGACTCAAAATCTTCACCCTCATTATCTCTCAGTAGCTTGATGTTCAGAATAACATCAGCCACACCAAGGTCCTTCATCTCAGAATTCTGAGATAGAAACGACTTAACCTCCTCAATGACTTTGAGGTTGGTCCCAAATATCAGTATGTCATCAACATACAAGCACAGTATAACTCCTTCGCCCCCACCATGGCGATGGTATACGCATTTGTCAGCTTCATTAACAACAAAACCAGCAGAGGTTAAAGTTGTATTGAACTTCTCATGCCATTGCTTAGGTGCTTGTTTCAGGCCATATAAAGATTTCAGTAACTTACACACCTTTCCTTCTTGACCATCTATTACAAAGCCATCTGGCTATTGCATGTAGATTTCCTCGTCTAGCTCTCTGTTCAGGAAAGCCGTCTTAACATCCATTTGGTGGACGAGAAGACCATGCGAGGCCGCCAACGAGAGTAATACTCGTATGGTGGTTAGTCTGGCCACTGGTGAATAAGTATCGAAGAAATCTTTCTCTTCTTTTTAGGAATAACCCTTGGCTACAAGCCTAGCCTTGTATTTTTCAATCGTACCATCGGGCCTAAGCTTCTTTTTGAACACCACTTACATCCCAATGGTTTACAGCCATAGGGACGTTCAGTAATTTCCCATGTCCCGTTATTCTTTCCAGTATTCAGCATCCGGAGATGCTTAAGCATCTGAAATAGAAGTGGGAGTGTCATCCACAAGGTACACAAGGAAATCATCACCAAAAGACTTTGCAGTCCTCTGTCTCTTGCCCCTACCAAGGGTTTCCTCGTCATCCTTCTCAGGATTTCATCATGTGTTTGTTCATAATATTCCATAGGAATGGCAGGTTCAGGAGTCTCATCAGATTCCTGTCTAGAAGTGTTTGGCATATCTCTCATAGGAAAAATATCCTCAAAGAATGTAACATCTTTAGACTCCAGAATTGTACCGACCTTCACGTCAGGTACTTCAGATTTCACTACTAGAAATCTATAACCGACGCTATTCTTAGCATAGCCCAAATTAACGTAGTCACGGTCTTTGGTCCAAGCTTACACTTTTTGGGGATCGACACGTTGACTTTCGCCAAACAGCCCCAAGTACGTAAGTATGAGAGTGTCATTCTTCTCTTCTCCCATTGCTCATAGGAGTAATCTCATTGTCTTTTGTCGGAACTTTATTCAGGACATGACATGATGTCAATATAGCCTTCCCCACCATGCCTTGGATAAACCCGATGTATCTAACATGGCGTTAACCAAATCTGTTAGAGTACGGTTTTTCCGTTTGGCAACCCCATTTGACTGGGGCGAATAGGGAGACGTGCTTTCATGAATAATACCATGTTCCGCACAGAAAGAATCAAACACATTAGAGAAGTACTCTCCACCATGATCTGACCGAACCGCTTAATTTTCTTTTCAAGTTGATTCTCAACTTCTGCCTTATAGATTTTAAAATAGTGTAGAGCCTCATCTTTGGTGCTTAACAAATATACATAGCAATATCTAGTGGAATCATCTAACAGTGTCATGAAATATCTTTTTCCACCTTTAGTCAACACACCATTCATCTCACAAAGATCAGAATGTACAAGTTCTAACGGTGCCAAGTGTCTTTCCTCCGCAGCCTTATGGGGCTTGGGAGGTTGCTTTGGTTGCACACACGAATGGCACTTAGAACCTTTGGCTAAAGTGAAACTGGGATTAAATTCGATTTTACTAGCCGCTTCATACAACCGAAACCAATGTGACAAAGACGTGAATGCCAAACTTCTGTTTCATTAACATTCGAATGAAGATTGTTCACGACTTTATTACAAAAATCAGCGAGGGAAAAGCGGAACAGACCTCCACATTCATAACCTTTTCCAACAAATAGTCCATATTTCGTAACAACTACTTTATTAGACTCAAATACCAACTTAAACCCTTCTCTACATTGAAGGGAGCCACTAACGAGATTCTTCTTGATGGCGGGGACATGCTGCACGTTCTTGAGCTGCACGATCCTTCCCGAAGTAAACTTCAGATCAACCGTGCCAACACCAAGAACAGAAGCAGTTGCGCCATTCCCCATCAGTACGAATCCGTTCCCTGTGACCTGATAAAGAAAACAATGAAATGTCAGCACATACATGAATGTTTGCACTCTTGGTAACTCGCGATTAGAACATCAACTCATACTTAAGAACACAATCTACCTCCTGGATAGATTTTGCAAAAACTTAACTAATCAAAAAACATAGCAAATCAATAACATATTGCTGAAATATTATTGAAATATTAGTATCTAACATTTTCAGATAAATCGCTAAAGGCCCATGTTGTCACGCCTCGCCTCGTCACGACGCGCTCGCGCGCCGCGGGTTGAGGGAATCTCGTGCGCTGCAAGTTGAAGCCGATGAATGGTCAACTGAAACGCTTGCCTTAATGGAAAATGAATATGCACTGAAACGTTTGTCTTAAGTGTTCTTAAGTACGGGAGTTTTCAGAATTCATTGCGAGTTGAAACGTCCGTCTTAAGTGCTCTTAAGTACGGGAGTTTTCAGAATTCATTGCGCTTAATGGAGAATGAATTTGAGCTGAAACGTTTTGTCTTATATAAGTTACACATCACTTGAGCTTGTCCTCTTGCCACATAAGAGGATTGGGCTTTCTCTCTTTGAGAGCTTTCACTTGCTACTATCTGTTATCTGCTTGCAACTATACAACAAAAATACCAAAAACACTTGCATCTTTTATTGTTTTATTTATCAATCTTACTAACCAATACCTTCAGCTCCTCGTGGGTTCGACAACCTTTTCTAATTGAAAGGTACTACAATTGATCTCCTGCACTTGGGAGCCATCAAGATACTTTTCTGGCGCCGTTGCCGGGGAGCGTAGCGCTATTGGTAAGAAGTTTGGTAAGGAAACTTGAAAGCTGTTTATCTCATTGTTACTATGGCATTTATGAATCGTGCCTCGCTGCATCTTGCTCTATATGAAAGTGCTTATGCCACTACTGCAAAGGTGGTTGAAACTGCTGTGCCTGAGATACCTAAAGTGGGATATAAAATTCCCATGGGTCATGTTAAAAGAGTTATGAAAAATCCATTTACAGGGATGGAACTAAGTCGGCACGCGAGCACATGGAAATAATTGAGGACATATGTGGCTTATTCAGACTACCTGGTATTTCAGAGGATCAGGTAAAAAGGAAGCTATTGTATTTGTCTTTATCTGGTAATGCTCGTGATTGGTACAGGTCTTTGGATGAAGAGGTCCAGAATGAATGGAGTATCTTGAGGAAGGTTTTCTTTCTTAAATATTTTACTCCTAAAGAAGCTTATGATAACCGCTGCTATATATTCAATTTCTGGCCACATCTGGGAGAGAGTATTACTCAAGCTTGGGGGAGGTTAAAGGAACTCCTTCGCAAGAATCCATGTCATGATCTTACAAGGAAACTTATATTGATAAACTTTTATGTGAGACTACCTATGAAGCACAAGGAGATTCTGGATAATTCATCTGGTGGAAGTTTTACTAATAACACTGAAGAAGAAGCATGGAATTTATTGGAGACTATTTCTGAAAATACTAGCCACTGGGATCTTGATAAAGGTAATGAGCCATATTTTGATTATGAATATTCATGTGTAGAGAATTTCTCTACTTCTATTCTGTTTAAAAATCTGAGTGATACTTTTGGTCTTGATCCTTATGTTATAATTGAAATAGCTAAAGGTTTTGCTGATCATATCTGTGTTCCAAAAAGTGGATTTGAAGTTTATGTTGAACCTGTTAAACAATCTATTGTTGTTCCTAAAGTTATTAAACAGGTTGAACCAATGTCATCTGTGACAATTGAGGAGTATGTTGAACCACCTCCATTTCCAAACCAAGTTAAGGAGAATTTACTTAAAGCTGTTACTAACAAGAGTAACAAAAGATGTTCTCAGCCTTATGAACAGGTGGAAGTCAACACTCAAATTTCTGTTATCAAGCAACTAAATGAAGAAGACCCAGTGGATGTTTATCTATGTGAAGATGCTACCAAAGTCATCAAAGGTAATTCGGCCAAAGTTGGGAAACCTGTTATATCATGCTCTATTGGGACTTCAAGTTATCATGGTCTATGTGATATTGGAGCAAGTATTAGTGTCATTCCATATTCTCTTTATCTTGAGATCAAGCCTGATATTGATCCCATTGTTATGGAAGAGACAGGTATGACAATTCAACTTGCTAATAAAGATTATATTAGTCCATTTGGAATTGTTAGAGATGTTGAAGTATTGATTGGCAAAATAAAATACCCTGCTGATTTTATTGTGCTTGGTTGTCCTCAAGATTCATTTTGTCCTATCATTTTTGGTAGACCTTTCTTACATACTGTTGGTGCTGAAATTAATTTGCCTAAAGAGAAAGTGTTTATTAAATGTGCTGGTGAGAAACTTGAATTTAACTTTTCCAAATTTGCTGATAAACATGTTGAGAAAGAGCCAATTCCTAATAATTTAATTGAAACTCTTGCTCATATAGCTGTAGCTTCAACTGATGTTGTAGAACGTTATATGCTTAATCAAGATGAACCATTTAATGATGAGGAAAAAGAGGCTTTGGAACAAATATTATGGCAACAACCACCACAATTACAATTGCATATCCCACCTGATAATTTAGGAGTGCTACCACCACCTAAAGGGGATCCTAGTTTTGAATTGAAACCTTTGCCTGCAAATCTGAAATATGCATATTTGGATGAGAAGAGCATATATCCTGTCATTATTAGTGCTAACCTTTCAGCTGAAGAGGAAGAGAAATTACTTGATGTGCTAAAAGCTCACCGACCAGCCATTGGATACTCTCTTGATGATCTTAAAGGTATAAGCCCCGCTCTATGTATGCATAAAATTAATCTGGAGGAAGATGCAAAACCTGTTGTTGATTTTCAACGCCGCCTCCATCCAAAAATGAAAGAAGTGGTAAGGAAAGAGGTAATAAGACTTATTGAAGCTGGTATCATTTATCCTATAGCTGACAGTAAGTGGGTTAGTCCTGTTCATTGTGTTCCTAAAAAGGGTGGAATGACTGTTGTTCCAAATGAAAAGGATGAACTTGTGGCTCAACGTACTGTAGTTGGTTATAGGATGGTTATTGATTTCAGAAAATTGAATAAAGCAACTCGAAAAGATCATTATCCATTGCCATTTATTGATCAAATGCTAGAAAGGTTGTCTAAACACTCTCACTTTTGCTATCTAGATGGTTATTCAGGTTTCTCGCAAATTCCTGTCCATAAGGATGATCAAGAAAAGACCACTTTTACTTGCCCATATGGTACTTTTGCTTACAGGAGAATGCCATTCGGTTTATGTAATGCTCCTGCTACTTTTCAAAGATGCATGAATGCTATATTTGCTGATTATATTGAAAAGATAATGGAGGTTTTTATGGATGATTTTTCTGTGTATGGTACTTCCTTCGATAATTGCTTGTTCAACCTTAACAAAGTTTTACAGCGTTGTGAAGACCAACACTTGGTTCTTAATTGGGAGAAGTGTCACTTCATGGTTACTGAGGGTATAGTTCTTGGGCATAAGATTTCTGGAGAAGGAATAGAAGTTGATCCAGCAAAGATTGAAGCTATTGAAAAACTACCATATCCAAGGGACCTCAAAGGTATAAGAAGTTTTCTTGGGCATGCAGGTTTTTACCGTAGGTTCATTAAGGATTTCTCCAAAATATCAAAACCTCTAACCAATCTTCTGCAAAAGGATGTTCCTTTCTCTTTTAATGATGATTGCATTGAGTCCTTTAATATTTTGAAGAATGCTTTAATCACTGCTCCCATTATTCAACCTCCTGATTGGAACTTGCCTTTTGAAATTATGTGTGATGCTAGTGATTATGCAGTTGGGGCTGTTTTGGGCCAACGTGTTGATAAGAAACTGAATGTTATTTATTATGCTAGTAGAACACTTGATGCTGCTCAAAAGAATTATGCTACAACTGAGAAAGAATTTTTAGCAGTACTGTTTGCTTGTGACAAGTTTAGACCTTATATTACTGATTCAAAAGTCACAATACATACTGATCATTCTGCTATTAAATACTTGATGAATAAGAAAGATGCTAAGCCTAGACTAATAAGATGGGTACTTCTATTGCAAGAATTTGATTTACATATTGTTGATAGGAAAGGGGAGGATAATCAAGTTGCTGATCATCTCTCTAGGATGGAAAGCATACCTGATGATCCTATTCCTATTAATGATAGCTTTGTTAATGAACAACTTGCAATTGTTAATTCTAGTGCTAAAGTTGCATCTCCTTGGTTTGCCAACTATGCAAATTTTATTGTTGGTAAAGTTTTGCCTCCACACTTCACTTCTCAACAAAGAAAGAAATTCTTTTATGATCTTAGACATTATTTTTGGGATGATCCTTTCCTCTATAAGAAAAGTGTGGATGGTATTATTAGACGTTGTGTACCTGAGCATGAACAACAGGCTATTATAAGAGATTGTCATGACAGTCCCTATGGAGGGCATCATGCAGGAGATCGCACAGGAGCAAAGGTATTACAATCTGGTTTCTATTGGCCTACTTTATTTAAGGACTGTGCTGAATATGTTAAATCTTGTGATAAATGTCAAAGAGTAGGAAACATTGGTAGGAGGAATGAAATGCCTATGAATTATTCATTGCCACTTGAACCATTTGATGTGTGGGGTTTTGACTTTATGGGTCCTTTCCCAGAATCAAAGACAAAGCATACTCACATTTTGGTTGCAGTTGACTATGTTACAAAGTGGGTGGAAGCAATTCCAACCAAAAGTGCAGATCATGCCACAGCAATGAAGATGCTCAAGGACATCATTTTCCCCAGGTTTGGTGTTCCTAGGTTCTTAATTACTGATGGTGGTTCTCATTTCTTGCATGGTGTTCTTAGAAAAACTTTGGCAAAATATGATGTTAACCATAGAATTGCATCTCCTTATCATCCTCAAACAAGTGGGCAAGTTGAATTAAGCAATAGGGAAATTAAACTCATTTTGGAAAAGACAGTGAATAAGTCTAGATCTGATTGGCCAATTAAGATTAATGATGCTTTGTGGGCTTATAGAACTGCTTTTAAAAATCCTATGGGAATGTCTCCTTATAAAATGGTTTATGGAAAAGCTTGTCACTTACCTGTTGAACTAGAACATAAAGCTAGATGGGCTATTAAACAACTGAACTTTGATTTTAAAACTGCGGGAGAAAAGAGAATTCTTGACCTAAACCTACTTGACGAATGGAGAAATGAAGCTTATGAAAGTGCCAGGATGTTTAAAGAAAAAGTTAAGATTTGGCATGACAAGAAAATTAAGAAAAAGGAATTCAAAGTAGGTGATCAAGTTTTATTATACAACTCTCGTTTCAAGTTTTCTGCAGGGAAGCTAGCTTCAAAGTGGCAGGGACCATTAGTGATACAGGAGGTGTACCGTTCAGGAGCTATCCGTCTTCACGGTGACATGAAAGGTAAACCTCATGTAGTCAATGGACAACGCCTTAAACCTTATATTGCAGGAAAGAGCTTCATCGGAAGGGTGGAGGAGTTGAATTTACAAACACCGGAGAGGTAATTGAGAGAAACCGTGCAGTTTCAGAAACCCTAAATCAATAGAAGGTAACTTACTGTTGGAAAGTTTCTCGGAATTGCATAAATTTTACGGAGGTCAATTTTTATGGAAATCATCGTATGGGACAAGAAAACTGGACGAAACGGAGACCCGAGGGAGGAAAGAGAGGGGCCCACGCGGCCCATGTACCTGGCCGCGTGGGGCTGTCCCTTTTCCACCTCGGAGTCCTTTTTCGTCTCGTTTTCGATCCCGACGCTTCGCCTTGACCCAAAAACTCTCAATATATACCCCTCTCTGTCGATCTAATCTCGCACCGAGCGTTCTCGAGCGATTCTTTCTTTTGCTGTTTCTGCCTGTCAGGTTTTTAGCCATGTCTTCGGGAGACTCCTACCAATGCTCCTCCATGGACGACGATGATGATGAACTCGATGGGTACAGCCCCACGTCCATATGGAGGAGGAATAGGAAGAGGAAGGACTACTCCGACGATGAAGACTACAAGCTTGATGAAGAGGAGATGGACAAGCAAGAAGCTGAAGAAGAAGAGCACAAGCCCTCCGTCGACATCGCGCCCTTGGCGACAGCACCTCCATCACCCATTGCTGTTGCCGGCGTGAGGGTGAACCACTCTCTTGGAAACAAGAGGCGGGGCGCCGCATGCAGACCGGAGGGAAGGTTCCCAGGCACTTCCTTGCGAGCAAAAACGTAGCTTCTACTCTTATTGACAGGGAATTTCAGCGCACCACTCAAGAGAACTATCCTGGTGAATGGGATCGCAAGATCCCAACAAGAAGGTGCCAAGCCCAGTGGAAGCCTTGCAAAGAGTCGGTGGAGAAGAATCTCATGCAAAAACTGGGAGAAGCCGCAAAAGAGTTCGAAAAGCTTACAACCTCATGATGAAGATCATTGGGGATCTTGAAGATAATTATTATGAAGGCAATGTGAAAGAAGAGAGGGAGTTCTAGCAAGACACCAAGCTTGGGGGAGTTCCATCTAGTCTTTCTCTTTATCAATCTATCATATCTATCTAGTCATGGTGTGCTTTGCTTTTATCGATTAGTTATCAATATCTCTTAGGCGTGTGTGAGCTCATGGAGCATTATCATGTATCCCTATCTTATGGTTTATCAATGAATATTAAAGTATGGTGTCATCCATGATTCTCTTGTTTGGGGATTTATGGGTAACACTCATGCAAATGAGCGTGGCATATTTAGAATTTCAATCACATCTTGCCTTGAAATTAATTAACTTGAGTATGTTGGACAATTATAGAATTATCTCAATATAGAAGAAGTAAAAAGACTTGTGAAAATAGTTTGAGGTTAAGATATAGTCTTGTAGGATAAGAAGTTGAGAAGACTTAATGAAAAGGATATAAAACACTCTTGTTACAACCTAGTATCTTTTGAGCAAATTAATGATCATGGATATTTCAATACTTATGCTCTTGAATGTGAATGAAAGGAAGGCACCTGAAATTTCAGCTAGCCATGGAAAGTGTAAGAAAAGGGTTGTGTAGAGCATGGGAACTTGATTGAGATATCCATGACTAAAGTTTGCACTAGTTACTAGTCAAGCAAGAGTGATAACAATTTTTATATCTATCTGTCTTTTCATTTGTCTTCTTTTGAACTTGTTATCCAATGAGAGTTTATCTTGTCTTTGAATTTCAGCAAAGTATAAAAGATTATAATGCTTGCCATGAAGAGCAAAAGCATGTGAAAAACAATATGATTCGATTGTCCAACATACAATGGTTATTTGCTTTCAAAAGTAAGGGGTGATTGCTAGAGTTCTACTTATGTTGCCCTCATATGTATGAGTTTTAGATCATTAATCTTATCTTGCAATTGAATATGATGATGATACAATGCCCGTATTTATTTATCAACCATAAGTCCATTGATGCATGTAATGATCTATGTCCTTACTTACTCGAGGACGAGTAAAGGTTTAAGCTTGGGGGAGTTGATACGTGCATTTTATATCATCATTTATATAACTTTTAGTATCATACTAGAATGTTATTTGCATGATTATATGATTGTTTCTACATGTTTTAGATGATTTTGGGGACTTTCATACAAAGTCCCTATTTTTGGTATTTAATTTCTGGGAGGCAGAAAACCCCTTTTCTTGTCTTTAATGTTTCAGGAGCTACAGGACTCAAATAATAAAAGGAAAAATACTGCGTCAGTTTTTCATCGGGAGAAAGGCAGAGGGAAGAAGACCGAAGAGAGGAGAGCCACGAGGGCCAAATGGGGGTGGCCCACGCGGCCCATGTACCTGGCCGCGTGGGACCCACCCAAAGGTGCCTCGGGCACCTCCTCGCCTGGGGCTTTTTATCGACGCCTTCGTCTCGCCCGAAAAGTAACGCCCTAATTTTTCCAAGTCCATCCGAGGTCGCGGCGGCGGCGAAACTCCTGATCCCTTCCGAGGGGGGTCAGATCCTGCTGCTCCGGAACTCCGGAGAAGGGGGAAATCATCGTCATCGTCATCACCTCTCCTCCTTGGCGTGGGAGGAGGCCTCTACATCATCACCCCCATCAAGACCAGCACCATCACCATCATCATCACCGTGATCCACTCCGTTCCCCTCGCAGTTTGAGAGTTGCTATACCCTAGATACTTGTCTTGTGCTACTATTCATGTTAGTGATTGAGTACTTGTCATTACTAGTTGGAATGTACGTGCGTTGCACGTCTTCACAATCTTCTACGCGATGAACCAACCTCTCTCTCAGCAATCCCAAGTAAACATAGATATAGTCGAGTACCGTAAGCCGAGAGTAACGATGCATACAAGCAAAGCCGTGATACGTTGAAAAGTTATACTCAGAAATATGTGAAAAATGACTTGATCGAAATATATGTTCTAATGGTATGTATCTTAGAAATACATGGTTGATATCTGTTCTGTTGTAGAACACCTAACTGAGACATATGGTCTCGGAATATATAGACAGGTATTTAGGTCTAGGATTTTGCAAGAAAATTGTCAACTCGCCAACGAGCAGCATACTTCACAGCCCCGCGACCATGCCAGCAGCGACGGTGAAGAACACGAGGGCCATCTGTACTGAAGAATCGTGAACACCACGGGAGGTTGGTGGTGGCGGCGGTGGGGTGGAGTCGACGATGGCGCTGCGCGCAGGAGACAACCGTGGTGGTTCTGCTGACCCAACTGCATTATCAAATCGAAGCACTCTGGTCAGATATCAATTGCATGAAAGTGCGCCCAGCCCATCGATCTCGGTGTCGCACGATGGGTTACCTGAAGGTGACTGCGCTGCCGGCGACGGCGACGATGACTCGGGAGACGCCGGCTCGTAGGTAGGCAGCGGCAGCCCTTCCACTGCAAGAACCATGGATCAGTTGATCGATCAGAAAAAAAATATGACAATCACATAGGAGTACATGCGCAGAGAATTCGATCGACCATGCGTGGCAACTGTATGGAGAATTGGAGACTACTTACTATTGCAGAGCTCGATCGGCGGCTGGACCTGGCCGCAGCTGGTGGGGATCTCGAGGGCGTGGGTGACGTTGACGTCGTAGCCGGTGGAGCGGCCGTAGACGCCGTTGGCAATGTAGCAAAGGCAAAACGGGTCACCGTTGAAGACGGCGCCGTACGCGTCGCAGCAAGCGGGCGAGGCCGCCGGCGCGCCCTCGAACATGAAGCCGTGGCACGCCAGCAGGCCGCCCAGCGCGTCCCGGCAGCACTTCTCGGCCGCCGACGCCGAGGGGACGAGTGCCGCGACGGCGAGGACGAGGAGGAGAGCAAACTTGGGAGACGCCATATGGATGGTGATTGATCAGCAAGTTGATGTTTCATAGACCACGCACGAGTTGGATCTATTAACAATGGCAACTCCTGTAATTACCACAAAGTTGAAATAAAACAAACCGGTACGATGGCATTAGCAGTATTATGTGATTTGGTGGGAGGGTAAAATGGGCAAAAGTGGATTTGTGTTGAGTTGTCAAACATTGGAGCGATCTGGACCGTTGGCCAAATATTGAAGGGCTCAGATTCAATGTATCAACACAAGTTTGCTCTTTTAATAGTAGTATAGATTTGGTGGTGAAGTTATAATTTCAGATTGTGTTGTACCACTTATTCCACTGATTATGATCATGTTCGCACGTTGTGAGTAGTTCCCGTATGTTCCTGAGGGCATATGATGAATTGGCAATGATTTATATGTGACATGTGTTGGTATTTTGTCAAGAGTTTATCTTTTATGTGATTCTATGATGGTGTTGTGCGAACGTCGACTGCACAACACTTCACCTTTATGGGCTCATAGGAGAACACCGTAGTGTAATGAATTGATGTAGACTTGGGAGGACACGTAAACCTGAGACCGAGTCATGAAGTTATATTATGAGGGTATTAGTATCGGGGACCTTAGAGTGTAATGCTATGGTGGGACTTTAGGTCTTAATAATTCTTGTGCAGTCATTTGCTTGGCCACATGATCCATCATAAGGGGGTGTAGTTTATTTATTTAGCTATACCTAATTATGGCTCCGTCCAAAGAGGATTAAAACTTGACAAGATATTCAACGTGTTGTTTAATAAATCTCTATGCCTAGCATCATCCATGCCGCCCTCAGGAACGTTTGCCACATATAAGTTACACATCACTTGAGCTTGTCCTCTTGCCACATAAGAGGATTGGGCTTTCTCTCTTTGAGAGCTTTCACTTGCTACTATCTGTTATCTACTTTGCAAACTATACAACCAAAAATACCAAAAACACTTGCATCTTCTATTGTTTTATTTATCAATCTTACTAACCAATACCTTCAGCTCCTCGTGGGTTCGACAACCTTTTCTAATTGAAAGGTACTACAATTGATCTCCTGCACTTGGGAGCCATCACCAGGCGAGACCTCAAAGAAGCACTTGGCCGCCAAAAGCCAAAATCTGTAGCCCACCTCCTGCAGATCGCGACTGAGTGGGCAGATGGAGAGGATATGGCACGCACCACACGCGGGTCCTCACCCCGTGACAAACATGAGAATAGCAGTCGAAGCCATAGAGACTCGTACAGAGACGACCGAAGGCGCAAACGTTCAAAACGTCATTACGACGATGACAGACCCGAATTCATGGCGGCTGGGTTCTCCACCCCCGCAATGATCAGGACAGAAGCGACCGACGGTCGGAAGATCGGCGAGACAGTCGAGATGATCGGCGAGACAGTCGAGATGATCGTCGAGACGGCCAACGCAGTGACAGCTACAAGAGGAAGGATTGGCGCAAGTCACGGGCACAATCTGAGCGATCATTCGAAGAAAAGATGGACGCTGATTGCAGATTCCACCTGTACAAGGGGGACGATGGAAAACTGCGATCCAACCACTCGATGAGAAACTGCAGGGAGTTCGACCAAATGGCGACTGATTACGTAAATCGCAGAAAGGCAGCAGCCGCACAAGCACCTGCACCCGTGCCTCAGCCAAACAACGTGCCTGTTCTGATGGCACCACCTCCACCACCACAGCCTGCCCCAGGCGGAAATCTCGCGGGTGCCATACAGCCCGTGCCTCGGGTGGACGAACCACAGTACCCTCCGCCCCAAGGGCAGATGTACATGATACAGAAAGGTCGACCTTCCAACAGGGAGCAAAAACTTCGCACTCGACAGGTAAACATGGCGGTCATGTCACCTCCTGCGGTGACAGAGTACTTGAAGGGATCCGATACTGCAATAAGCTTCAGCAAAGAGGACCACCCTCCATCGGTTGTTCGACCAGGGCACTCTGCTCTGGTACTCGACGCGCAAATTGGAGGCTACGCCATGTCCAAGGTCTTCATGGATGGTGGGAGCGGCATAAACATCATCTTCGCAGATACGCTCCGCAAAATGAACAGGTCAGTCGAAAACCTGCCAAGATCTCAAATACCTTCCACGGTATCGTTCCAGGGAAAGCAATAAGCCCAGAGGGCACCATACAACTCGACGTAACGTTCGGGGACAAGCACCACTTCAGGACAGAGTCGATTGAGTTCGAAGTGGTCGACTGGAAATCACAATACCATGCTATACTTGGACGCCCGACGTTCGCTCGATTCATGGCGGTGCCACATTACGCATACCTCCAGCTGAAATGCCTGGACCAAAAGGAGTAATCACAGTCAAGGGGAACTTCCAAAAGTCTGACTCTTGCGACCGAGAATTCAGCAAAATCTCTGAGATGTTTGGCATGGAAGCAACACTCGCGATCTAGCGGTCTCCAACGATCGAACACTTATGCCAGAGCACAAAAAGGTGGCAGTCGACAGAGCATTCAGTGCCACCAACGACACAAGATCGCATCAGGTGCACCCGACTGACCCGACCAAGACAGTCAATGTCTCGTCGAGTCTGCCTATCGCATAGGAAAGCGCGCTCGTCGAATTCCTCCGTGAGAACTGGGATATATTTGCATGGTGTCCAGCAGACATGCCAGGTATTCCCAGGGAATTCGCCGAGCACTCTCTCCAGCTACTTCCAGGTGCTAAACCAGTCAAACAAACAATGCGCCGCATATCCGGCCCAAAAAGAACTGCAGTCGAAGCCGAAGTCGACAGGCTACTCGCAGCAGGATTCATCAGAGAGATCAAGAAATCACAATGGGTGGCCAACCCCGTACTTGTAGAGAAGAAGCATACAGACATCCTGCGGATGTGTGTAGATTTTACAGCACTCAATAAGTGCTGTCCAAAGGATCACTTTCCACTACCTCGAATCGACCAGATCGTCGACTCCACCGCCGGGTGCGCTCGCTTGTCCTTCCTGGATGCTTACTCGGGTTACCACCAGATAAGGATGAAGGAAGAGGACGAAGAAAAAACGGCGTTCATAACCCCACTCGGGGTCTACTGCTACACCACAATGCCTTTCGGGCTCAAAAACGCAGGCGCAACCTATCAGCGCATGATGCAAGATTGCCTCAAGAAGCAGATTGGGCGAAACGTCCAGGTCTATGTAGATGACATCGTCATCACCACAAGAGAAGAAAGCACGCTACTCGATGACTTGCGGGAGACATTCGCAAACCTCAAACGCTTCCACATCAAGCTCAACCCGAAGAAGTGCACGTTCGGCGTGCCAGCCGGGCAACTCCTCGGGTATCTAGTCTCAGCTCGAGGAATCGAGGCGGACCCGGAGAAAATACAGGCCATCTTGACGATGCAAAGGCCTTCAAAGCTCCACGACGTGCAAAAGTTGGCGGGTAGAGTAGCAGCACTCAGTCGATTCATCAGCAAGCTAGGCGAAAAAGCACTCCCGTTCTATCGACTGATGAAGAAGGCAGATAAGTTCGAGTGGACGCCAGAAGCCGAAGCAGCCTTCACGGACCTCAAGCGAGTCCTCACAAGCCCTCCAATCCTCGTAGCACCAAGGGAACGCGAGCCACTATACCTATACGTCTCTGCAACTAATAGGGTGGTGAGCACTGTTCTTGTGGTCGAACGCAGGAGGAGGGACACGCCCAAAGCATACAACGTCCAGTCTATTACTTGAGTGAAGTGCTCTCCACATCAAAGCAGCGGTACCCGCACTATCAGAAGCTGGCATACGCCGTGTTCATGTCCTCAAGGAAGCTGACGCATTACTTCTCCGAGCACCCGATCACTGTAATCAGCACTTCAGGGATCGGGGACATCCTCACAAACCCCAATGCGACTGGGCGAGTAGCAAAATGGCTCATCGAGCTAGCACCAAGAGACATCAAGTATGATTACCCGAAGGCCATCAAAGCACAAGTTTTACCCGACTTCCACACCGAGTGGATTGAAGCTCAGCTCCCAGGAGCACCAGATGTGTCCAATTCCTGGACCATGTACTTCGATGGCTCGAAGAAAAACGAAGGCGCAGGCGCAGGTGTCATCCTCATATCACCAAAAGGCGACAAGCTCCGCTACATCCTACAAATGGGGTTCGAGTTCCCGTCCAATAACGAAGCAGAATACGAGGCTCTGATCCATGGCATGAGGATGGCAAAGCCTCGGGTGCACTCGACTGATGATCTACGGCGACTCGAATTTGGTGGTGCAGCAAACAATGAAGGCTTGTGACGCAATCGCAGATAACATGATCGCCTACCGTGACTGTACAACATCATGGAGGGCAGCTTCGAAGGCTGCGAGTTGCGGCACATAGGGCGTGAAAGCAATGAAGAAGCAGATAAGTTAGCCAACATTGGTGCGACCAAAGCACCAGTGCCACCTGGTGTCTTCTTCGAGCGCATAGAGCACAGATCAATCAAAAAGAAGCGGCAACTCCTGCACCAGCCAAAAGCAAAACACCTAGCACAGAGGACCCACCAGTCGAGGTACTCCTCATCGAGCCAACTTGGACTCAACCCTTCCTCGCATACATACTCCGCGGCGAGGTACCCGAAGACTTCACAGAGTCAAGACGCGTCACTCGACGATCTAAAGCATACACTGTCATCAACGGTGAACTTTACAAACGCAGCATATCAGGTATGTTCCAGCGTTGCATAGCATTTGAAGATGGCCAAGCCATCCTTCGTGATATTCATGCAGGTACTTGCGGGCATCACGCCAGCAGTCGATCACTCGTAGCCAAAGCCTTTCGCGCAGGCTTCTACTGGCCCACAGCACTCAAAGACGCGGAGGACATAGTCAAAAGGTGCATCGGCTGCCAAAAATTCGCCACAAAGCCGCACACCCGCATCGGCGTTGAAGACAATACCATTGGCCTGGCCTTTCGCCCAGTGGGGGCTCGATATGGTTGGGCCACTCAAAAAATCCTCCCATGGAGGGCATACTCACCTTCTGGTGGCGGTCGACAAGTTCACCAAGTGGATTGAAGCAGTACCCATCACAAGTTCGACTGCCACTACAGCAGTCAATTTCATAAAATCCATCATATACCGCTTTGGTGTGCCAAGCATCATCATCACGACAACGGTACAAACTTCACGGCTGAGGAATTCAAATCCTTCTGCAAAGAGCAAGATATCACGCTCAATTATGCATCTGTGGCGCACCCGCAATCAAACGGCCAAGTCGAAAAGGCCAATGGGCTTGTGACAAGTGGAATCAAGAAGCGCCTCCTGGTGCCACTCAAAAGGGCTGCGGGTGCTTGGGTAGAAGAGCTCCCGTCTGTGCTATGGAGCCTACGCACAACACCCAACGCCTCAACACAATTCACTCCATTCTTCATGGTCTACGGCGCAGAGGCAATCCTGCCATCAGACGTAAGGTTCAACGCACCAAGAGTCGAAGCATACAATGAAGAAGATGCAGACGAGCACTCGAAGATGCAGTCGACTTGCTCGAAGAAGCACGCAACACAGCGCTAGCACGTACAGCTGTCTACCAGCAAGATCTACGCAACTATCACAGCCGTCGACTGCGTACCAGGTCCTTCGAGGTGGGTGACTTGGTACTTCGACTGAAGCAGAAGAAGGTGCATAAACTTGCTTCTCCATGGGAAGGACCCTTCATCATCACCGAGGTCATAGGTGGTGGAGCATACAGACTGAAGCATGCGAAGACCGGCGAACTCTCCCACAATCCTTGGAACGTTGCGCAGCTGCGCCGTTTCTATGCTTAGATTGCTCAGTCGCATAATGTAATAGGCTCATATGTCGGATGGCTGCAGGTTTCAGACGCGCTCTTTTCCTTACCAGGGTACCTAAGGGGACTGGAAGGTTTTTAATGAGGCGGCCTGCAGCCTAACATTCATAAATGGAATATAGTCAATAAATTCCTCATACTTTTCCTGCTTACTACTCGCATAGCTTATCAGCACAAAACTTAGCCACACCCGTATGCTCGGGGGCTGAGCTATCTCAAAACATAAAAGTTTTGCTCTTCAAACATAATAATTCAGCCACACTCGAATACTCGGGGGCTGGATCGTAACACTAAACACAAAGGAAAAGTTGCTCAACCCCAATCAATCACTCGGGGGCTGAGCCTGCAGGCATAAGTTGAAGCTTCAACTCTCATAAAATTCATAACCTCACTCGAGCACTCGGGGGCTATGTAATTCATGATCTATGTAAACTGTTTTCATAAACCCCACTCGATACACTCGGGGGCTGCATACATACAAGTGAACAAATATGTACTAAGTGGCAAATTTACACTCGGGGGCTGTTCCCTATACATAAATACCCTAATCTTCTGGTTCATCCTTTGCTGGAAGAACAGGGCCCATAAGTTGCGCTTGATAGCAATCAACCAATGTCCTCGCGTGATCGAATGTTTCGTCAAGGTTCGACTGGGACAAAGACGATCCAGGCACGGGTGGACGTAGCTGCAAATTTGGACGTTGACTTCGGAGATACGCCATGGTTGCGTTGGCACCGTCCACAAGCTTCTGGGTGATGAAGCCTCGAATGGAACCTGTTGACCGGAAGAGATCGAGCAACGCGTGGATTCCTTGAGGTTGTGGCCCAGTCGGAAAAACCATCTGGTTGATTCGACTGAAGGCCGACCTGCACAATTCAAGAAGCATAGTGCTCCGCCACACCCGATCTTGCAGAGTCGCAAGTATGCGTGCTCGGTGCTTGTCCAATCGAAAGTGCTGGCGGCCAGTCGTGGGTTCGTCAGTTGCCATGTTCAACTGCTCATCCACGCGAGCCTGCTCCGCCTGGAAATCTTGAACAAAACCTGCAACAACACAAGTTGGGTGAACAAAAAAGAACAGGCTGTGAACTCATAAGATCAAGGCAGTCATGCTTACACTCGAGCTGTCTGTTCACGATCTCCATCTCGCCAAGCACATACTCCTCCCGTTGGGTGGGTAAAGCAGGCCTTGCCCTCATCCTTTCCAGCTCGCTTCGGGCACTCGCCAGTTCCTGCTCCTGTTTCGCAAGTCGAGCCTTCATATAACGTATTACCGCGGCATCATTTGACGCTGAGCTCGAGATCGAGAAGGGGTATGATGCCGCGACGAACTGGATGAAGTGGCGGCTGGCCGTTTCTGTTCCAAGTATCATAAAAGTTTCATGAGAAACAAGTCACAAAACTCAGACAAGCAACAGCATACAGCTCTTCGAGCCAGACACATTAACAGAAGACCACTGACATAAAAGAGTAGCAAAATCACACGCACACTCGCAGTTCACAGATATTATTACATGGCATAAAAAAGAAGGGATGCAGTTGCCCTAGAACTAGGAAGTCGACTCTGGCTTGCCCCTAAGCAAGCGAGTGGCGACCTCTTTTGCCCGGCGCTCCATGGTGTCATAAATATTTCGGCCAGTCGTGCAGCTGGCGCGCTGACTCCTTTCAAAGGCACAAGTCTCCCGTCTGGCCTCCGCGGGAAATCAGAAAGCGCTCTCTCGTAGTCACCCTCTAATCCGTGGCCTAAAAGGAGCTTGAGGGTGGACTCCGAGCCGCGTACCGAAAGGGCGCGAGAGAAGTTCGCCATGGTGGAAGTCCCCGGGCCAAAAACATCGGCAAATCCATCCGCCGTCGTCGGTACTTCGCCACTCGGGAGCACGGCCTTGTACACTGCGCCAAGTGTATTCGCTGACTTGGCGAGTGCATCCTTCGCGTGGGTGCACACGACCCCAAGGTCGCTCACAGCACGATCGAGTGGCAGATCGTCGTTCGCCTGTCCGCAGAGGTCGGCGCGCCTGCAGCTTCTTCATAAATCAAAAAGAGCAAACGTCACTATACGACGCTTGACAACCACAGCATAAGTTCAAAACGAAAAGATTACTCACCTCCCATGACATGTGCGAGTTTCGCCAGTTGTTCGGCATATCCTCGCTCACGCGCGGTAGCTGAGTTCGTGGCAGCATCCAATTCCTTCTTCGACTCAGCGCGCTGCGTGACGAGTGCTTCTTCAAGCTCCTTTATGCGGGACTCAGCCGCTGTCTTTTCGCCTGAAGTAGCAAATCGCATACAGTTTATGAATCGACAAAGACAAAGTATTGCAAAAAAGAGCTTCAGAAAAAATGGCAAAGTGAAACTCACGACTGAGTCGCTCCAGGTCATTACGCAGGCCATCCCTCTCCTGCTCCACCTGGACATAAGCTTTGGCAGATTCCGCCAGTGTGCGGTAGAAGGGCTGTAGACACACGCAGTTAGCATAATTTGTAACGTACATAGCCCCAAAACTACGCGGGTAAGGCAAAAAGTACTCACATGATTTGTCCAAGGCTCAGGGGTCGAAGCAGATGTCCCGACATCAGGAGTAGCCACAACCGTAGCCTTGGCAGCCTCCACAACAGCAGTGGTGTCCATCGGGTGGACAACCTCATGCACGCGGGAGAAATGTTCGGGTGATCCGGCGTTGGAACTTTCTCTGCTTGAGGAGATAAAGGCTGATTGGTTTCAGCACTGCGAGTGGCACGCATGAAGACATCATCAGCACAAGTATGCAACAGCAGTAAAAACTTATATCATAAGTAAAAACACAAACCTGTGTTCTTCCTCTTCGTCATAGTCGAGGTCATCAAAATTTGGGCCTCCAAAGACAGGGGCGCCACTCGAATGAGGAGGAGGGGTCGAGCTCGTTAGCATACACGCAAAGGAGCGGCGCTGGGAACGGGTGATGAGCCCGCTTCCTCGTCAACCTCCAAGTCATGCTCCTTCGCGGGTGAACTCACAGCCGAAGATACCTTTTTGGTCAATCGACGACGCTTTGGAGGCGCGATGTCGATCTCAGGGTCAGAATCGGCCACTTCTTCAGTCTGCACCTCTTCTGCTGCTTCCTCTTCAACTTCTTCCACACGCGAAGTGGTGGCGGAGGGAATTGGCGAGTGATCCCCTTTCGCTTCCATCTCTTGCACCTGAGTTTCTTCAGTTGCACCATTCTCTGGCAAAGGAGGAAGAGAGGCAGCAGTCGAGTGACCCTGCATGTCATAAATCACGGCTGCAAAATTAGAGGCTGCAATGCATATGAGTGGCAACTCCAAAACTGCAAGCAAATCATAAAGTACACATACCTCAAGCAAAGGATTTTCCATCCCATACGGTAATGGGGCAGTCGACGTTGCACGGGTCGGCTGCCGTCAGGTTGGTGATTGATCGCACATGCGCCAACAACTCATTCCTTGACAGTCCTCTGGGCTCATCCGTGTGGCATCATTTGGGCCCTCGTACTGCCACATGGGGTGCGCTCGGGCACGGATCGGCCACACCCGCCTCTTTACAAAAGTGGCAATTAGATGCACACCCGTCACCTTATCGAGAAGACCTCCAATCTGGGACAGAAGAGGCTCTGCTTCTGCCAGTTCTTCATCCGAAAGTTGGTGGTCCCAGGCCTTGGTCCTTGCAAAGGCAGCAGTCGAAAAAGCGGCAGCTGCGTCCTGCTCGACACTCGCATAAAACCATCCCTTTCTCCAGCCTTGTGCGGAGTCGACGGTCTTCAGTCGAAAATATCGGGTGTCACCGCGCACCTGGATCCCGCAGCCGCCCACAGGGTAGGTGCGGCCGCCTCCCCTGTTTGGTCGTACCATAAAGATGGCCTTCCATAATGCCCAACTAGGAGCAACTCCCAAAAAACACTCGCACAGCGTGATGAAACACGCAATGTGCAGAATACCGTTCGGGGTGAGATCATGGATCTGCACCCCGTAGGCAAAGAGCAAACCTCGCACAAAATCATGGAGGGGGAGCGAGAAACCCCTAGGCAGAAACTCCGCAAAACAGACACGCTCATTGGCGCGTGGTTCAGGGAGTACCTCCTTCGGTGATGGCGCGAACAGCAAGCTGGTCCGTGGGAGGAAGCAGACCCTGCTCGCGAAACTTGGTCAGATGGGCGTCCTTGATGGTGGACTTCGCCCAGTCCCCGCTGCTCTTCTTCAAAGCGGCGGCGGCAGCAGACGCGCTCGTTGTGGTCTTCTTGACCTTAGTTGCTGCGTCAGTCGTGGCGGCAGACGCAGCGCTTCGCTTGGAGCCTCCACCCTTGGCCATTGCTAGGATGGATGGACAGAGCACAAAGAGCTTGGGGAAACGAACAATGGAGGCGCAGCGCAAGGAGGAAGATGAGGAAACAGGGCGGCGCAGGGAGCAAATGGCAAGTAAAAACAGATGCCAGCGCCGTGTCCCTATTTACCGCAAGTCAAACGCCATCACAGCCATTCATATCACAATCGTGCGCTCCGCATGCGATCTCCCCATACACGTGGCGAACGCGGAGGGCAACCGTCGCCGACTCTCCGCCCACTACGCACGCAAAAAGAGGAGCCATCATCACGCCTCTGGAAAAAGTGGGCCCGTGTGGTCAAATCAAAGTCCAAACGGCACCGTCTTCGGTCAGCTCTGCACAAATGGGCCCACCTACGTGTCACGTCCCATCAATCGCAGCATAACGCACGCCACGCGTGTCAGAAATCGCAGTCGAAATAAACGTCATCCCTGACGTCATTGAGCATCTGTTCAGAAAATACGTTCGAGTATGCTCAACGCATATTGGTCACTCGATTTCTTAAGGCAAAATTGGTCACTCGACCGTTCCTTCGACTGAAGTCATATTACTCCCATCGGGAGCATGTTCAAAAAATTCTTCGACTGAAGATGCTTAGGATAATGATTGAGATTATCCTCCATTTACAAGTAATACAGCATAATCTCGGGGGCTACTCCCATCGGGAGCACTGTCGTGCACCCGATAGAATTATGGCACAAATTTCTTCGATTAACATATGCAGAGTTTTTTGAGATTATCCTCCATTGCAAAACAATAAAGCACAATCTCGGGGGCTACTCCCATCGGGAGCGCTGTCGCGCACCCGATAGCATAACGGCAAATATCAGTCGACAAAGGGCATGACTCGTCCAACAAAGTTCAGAAATCATACTCGAAACATTCCCGAGTTGCGTCAGTCGCAAATACCTCGGATGCTGCATGCATAGTGCAAAGGTAAGACCCGCCGAACTTTCGAGCTGGGCTAAGGACCGTTCCAGCAACGTTAATCCTTACGATTTCCGTGTCAGCAGACATGATGAAAAATCCCGACGGACGCGTTGGGTAAAATTCAAAGTTATACTGCAGATCGACCCAGTAAGACCTCAAGCGGCCTAGTCGAATCTGACCAGTTTGTTCCAGATTCGAGTCCGGGGACTCGAGTTTGATTGAAAGCTAGTAAGGTTTTACCCGAATGAGTAGTTAACCAGTCCCGATCCGTCGAGTGTACTGGGCCTGCTAAGCTATTATCCCTTGATCATCATAAAACACAGTCGATGAGATACTCGGCATAGCCAAACGTGTGCTATTCATACAGGAATTCCAAATTATATGTACAGAATACAAAGCATACGACGTGCACTCACGAAAGAGTCCATGCCCGATTCTTCGAGTCAGCCAAGTACTCGGGGGCTACTGACATGGGTATACATATCGGGTACCCTACTATGAGGGTACCTGGTGCACGTGACGACTAAGGCCCAATATCGAAGAGCCTACTCGAAGCCCAAGACAAGAGGCCCAAGAAGATGGAGTACCCTCCAAGACTAGACATAGGCATAGTCGGTTTAGGCTTTCCTTATGTGTAAACTAGGTCGGTTACAAACTCCCGAGACCCAGCCTATTTAAAGGCTGGGAGGGGTACCGATCTGGGACGAAGCCATACACGAACCACCAAACTCTTGCGAGATCATCAACTCGCCGGAGCTCCCCTGTAATCGCATAATCCACAATCAATACCAGACAAGCAGGAAGTAGGGTCTTTACCTCCACCCGAGGGGCCTGAACCTGGCTAAATCTTAGCCTCTGCTTGTCAGCCGACGAAACTACCAGTACTACCACGTTCTCTCCCCATAATCTCAACCCTAGGTCCTTAACCATGGGATTTGATGAGGGTACACCTCGTCACCGTGCGTCCTCTCCGCCCTCCTCGCCGACTGCCTCAGCGCCCTCTCCGCCAGACCGCCAACCGACCCGGAGCCAAGGCCAGCCATGGAGCTCGCGGACGCCGCCAGGGACAAGGCCCAACCTCGCCGGCTCCCCGCTCCGCCAACTCGCCTGCGGAGGGGGTGAGGCCTTGGGCTCCAACCTCGCCGTCTCCCCGCTCTCCATCCACGCCAGATGGAGGCCCATGGTGCGGTTCGCCAACGGCGTGTGGGTCGACGCCGCGATGCGCCTCAAGGTCAACTACGCCGCCGTTGTCTCCGAGCACTACCACGCCAGGCGCACCCGGCGCCCTTCAGAGACATGGTGAGGCCGAGACCTCCGAGGCGGGCGCGCACCAACGCCGCACATGAGCGTGCTCCAGCTGCTGCTCCCGTCGTGCTCCTTGTGTCTGGGAGCGCGCGAGGCAGAGCCCCGCATCCCAGCGCACCGCGGCGCGCAGCTCCATCCACGTTGGGATTGTTTTGGGGATTTTGACCAGTCAAACCCGTGTCGCTGCCTTCATGTGATGCTGATGCTGTTACTTTACAATTGTTCAGTGCCTTTCCTTTCATAAGATCTTAAATCATTTCATTTTCTTTGTGCTATACTTATATATGCTTCTGAAGTTATGATGGATTATCGGTGCTAGAAGTCTACTTGTGATTTTTCTTTTTGCCAGGCTTGTTTTCGTTCAAATTGATTGCTTTTGCATCTTGTGGCAGTACATAATCATTTTCACCCAAGCATACATATTCTATGCAAACGCTAGAGTAAAATTGGTAGCACTAAAAGTGTTGGATCCTACTCTTAATTCTAACACTGTTATTTTACAGGAACGACTATGGATTCCAAACAATATAGTATTTTTTCTATGGTCAACAGTCAACACACAATTTACCTTGAATTTTGAAGGATCGGTGGATGGGGCACAAATGAATTCTTTTGTATATCTGTGTTGCAGCATGTACTTCCAATTTAGTAGGCAAGTCATACGTGTGTAATGTAGATAAAACAGGGCACAGTTTAATTAGCCCGTGCTTTTTTTCTGAGTATTTTCTTGGCTGTTTCATAATGTTTTCTTACTTTTTCACAATGTGCTCCAGATTGTGTGTTGGGGCAGGGAAAGTTCCACTTCTAATTTATAAGATTTGTGTATATGTATTCACCGTGATGGTTGTGTTTAACATGCTATATGTATTTCTGAAAAAACATTGTATGCATTAATTTACTGGAATAACATTTTTATTATCTGTAAAACAACTTCAAATTAGACATAGGTGAATGTAGAGCCTATATTGGCAATCATAACTTCTCATTAGTCGATTGACTTGACTACAAAGAAACCGGACTGCATAGTCACACAAGCAACCAAAGAAGTTTTTTGTTTATTCTTCTATTTTAACTCCGAGACAAGTATATATTTGCATGGTTTAGAATTGCTTTTGTAAAAGGTTTAAAATTGGTTCAAGACAACATTGCTTACACATGTATATTTTTCTGCAATTGGTGGAGAGCGTGTGTTGCACGTGCAAGCTAACTAGTATGCATAAATAGAGAAAAAATATGTCTCGATACCACGTAAAAAATAGAGAAAAAAATAGGCGCAAAGAAGCATGCATGATGCAAGACCTCGTATTTGGTCTTCCAATTTCGATGATATAGTAGAAAATATAGAAATATCTTTGATGCATTGAAACCCACCACTTATCGAAATTCATATTGCAAAATTTGAAATATCACGACAGATATCATGCACCTATGTCCCGAGTTGAACTTACATCTGCAATTTATTTTGAAAAATGTTACTGTATTTCCTATGTGGAACATAAAAATTGAATAGCTACAGTACAAGTTACATGCACCCTACACTATACCATTCTCGTTTCCTCATTTTCACATAGATTAGGGATACAGACTAAGCTTCAAACCACCTATTTGCGTGATTTTTAATTTTTTTGGGAACTTATACGCACTATTTTTTTGCCAAGTTAAACAAAGATTCTGGTGTAACTACATTTTGGAACTCTCGTCTAGGTCTAGCCATGATATCCATTCTATAGTTCCAAACGTCAAGGTAAAAATTGTTCTATACATGCGGGCCTCACCCGTTCTTGGGCATGAGTTCTTCCCCTCTTGTTGGTTCATCCATCTACAACTCGAGTGGAGATTTGGTGCTCCCGAGTTCCAGTGATCTCGCCTATTTTAAAAAAATATTTAAAATACTCAAATAAATCTGAAAAATCACGCACATTATCAATCATATATGCTATTATCTCAATGCAAAATACTTTACAGTATGAGCTTCACAAAATGACAAATGTATAGATCTGGATATAGTGAACAATATGTAGTTTCATATTTCAACTTTTGTCTTTTTTGTCTAGCTCAGTGCGTATTATATTTTGCATTGAGATTTGCACGTTTGTAGAATACTCATTTAAAACATACATGTTTTTTTTCAGATTTTTTGAAACTTTTATATAATTTTTTTTTTTGAAAAATGCGAGATCACTCGAGCTCGGAGCAAAAATGACTTTTCGGTATAACTTTCTTTATATCAATTTATTGTATGGAGGTAAATACACAAATTGATAATAAAGACCATGTCACCTATATTTTTCTGTGTCTTATACTTTTCGCATCTGTAATTTGTTCGTGTGTACTATTATTTTAACTACGTTCTTATTCCAGACTCGTCAATAGAGGCCGTGGAACAAAAATTTCACCCATATCCTATCCTGCAAACTCCAAAAACAAAGTGAGATGATGACAAACAAAACCACGTGTTATGTTACCTAGGACACAGAAGAAAAATAGATGTTTTTCAGTTTATTTGCTCTATGTTCAAAATCTCCTGTATGTTTGGTTGTTTTAAGTATCCTTTTCGTGCCCGGATCCGTTCTGTTCGGGTGCATTCTGATATCAAGTTAACAGTTGTTGAACTACGCCGGATACGAATAAAATCTTGCCACATAAAACTACCAACTTAATTTACCAACGAAATATAATCTTACCACCTAAAAATCTTATCACCTAGAACCGCCGTAAATTTTCAAATCAACTACTCCCTCCATTCCGGTTTATAGGATGCAATTCCAAAATCAGATATTTCCAAGAATAAGCAACAATTAGCATTAATTATGAGCAGTTAATGTTGGGTTTTAGCCTTTCCCAATAACAATATGAAAACCGATTGGGTTTGGCCTTTCCCTAATTAATGTAGGCATTAAATATGAGAGTGCTAATTGGGTGAAATAGTGGGGAGAAAGATTTTACATAGCCAATCCCCGTTCACCTAGTTTGTAGAGATTTGCCAAATACATCTTATAAACCGGAATGGAGGGTTATTTAAACCGTCGTAGGATCCATAGCTGGCAGCATCGGCCCAATCAATACAGGCAGCCCACGAACCTGTACCGAGCTGGTCCAGTGACGCAGAATAAGGCCCATTAAATGTGTATCCCTTCCCATATTATCCCGTATTCATATTAGACAGTACTAGCAAAATGCCCGTAGCAAAGAATAAGGCCCATTAAATGTGTATCCCTTCCCATATTATCCCGTATTCATATTAGACAGTACTAGCAAAATGCCCGTGATTTATTTTTCACACTAAATAACCGTGCTTCTTCCAAATATGGTAAAGTCGGTCACTATCTTGCCAATAGGTGCATCTGCAAATGCATACATCTCAGCTATAGTTACCACTTACCAGTAAAGAGAAATCAGCAGTACAAGTATGTCGAATAATAAGCTAACACATGGAGCTCTCAATAAATCAACACTACAATTCACAATGTATACATCACCGTGAGTGAATACAGTGTTGAACGATGACATGCTTACTGTCTCGTTCAAATTGACCACCCTCTCTTTCATCAAAGACTGCATTCAGTACTTAGCAATTCATACAAAATAAAATAAAGGCCACGATGTCCAGCTAATTTGAGCAAACAAAATCATCTCCAACGCACATCATAGTACCAAGTAGACATGCTCACATGCATGAAACTGAAGTAAGCTCCAGGTGGAACTCAAATCAGCCTTGATACTCTTTCCCAGCCTGTCCAGAGCATAGCAAAGTACAAAGTTAGGCTTAATTTGAACAGGAAGAATCGACAGATAAACTAAATGGCAAGTCTGCAGCTGTTACACTTGAATCACTGATGGGAACATGTTAAAAGTAACATTACAAGCAAATGCATGAAGTAGCATAACGACATGGATTGTTGTTGCAAGCAACCTGACAGAGCACCAGCAAACATGGATGAAGCAGTAGCAAGAATTATACTGCTTGCTGTTGTCAATCAACATACTAACTGGATTACACTGGACATTTAGATTTGTAAATGAATGGTCTTCAACATTTTAAATACAAGGAAATTGTTCTAAATGAATGGTCTGCACATTTTTTAACTGTATGCTACCTGCTGAATATAACAAATGCATGGTCAGCAACATAATTTGAGTGAAAAATGTTAAGAAAACAGCTTCAGTTATGATCGCTATTAAAAGTACCATTAAGAGGGAACTTACACGCTAGTGATTACTCCTTCATGGCTATGTTTAACTGCATCACATCATTTTGCACTGAGTTTAATACCATCCGATCAACATCCTAATTAAGTGTTAGACCAAAGTACTGAACTTGTCAAATGCTGAAATTTGTGTTCAACATCCTCATTAAAATTGTTTCAGGTGCAATATTATCTGTTTTAAGCGAGCACGAGTCAACCTTACATGCTTAACAAATGGGATGATACTTTTGAACCTATTCAAACTACCAAAATAATTATGCGTTAAGGGCATGTGAAATGCATTGGCAGGTGAATGAAATGTAATTTTTCTCAGGGATAAGGGAATGAGTTTACACCTGCTATTTGGAAGAGAGGGTTCCACCTGTGAATGGAGTTGTTTGGTATTTTTGGCAGCTGCAGCTGAGATTCATCATGCAGTACTGAAGCTGAATTGATAGGAAATGAACATATTCTCGTGGATGAATCATCGTGCAAGGAGAATCTGGCCGCCTCAAGTTCTCATGTACTGCTCCTGTGCTGGTCGCCAACCCCGGTCCTGTCTCAAAAACCTGCAACGTACTGCCAAAAATCAGAGAGAGATGCAGAGAGGGGGCAAATAACAGATAGAAGAAGAGGGGAGATGCGCCTCGGTTCAGGATCTCGGGCAACGGCCGCACACGCGTTCAGGCCCATGTACGTCCTTCACGCCTGTATACGCCGGCCGCACGCAGCGCTGTACCAGAGAGATGGGAGAGAGAACGAGAGGAGGGAGGGAGGGGAAGAGAGAGAGCCTTGGGCGAAAAGTGACACCCATGTGAGGTCGTGAAGGACGCCAGAAGCAGCAGCTCCGGCAGACGCCCACCAGCAGGAGACCACCGGCAGGAGCGCCTGCGCGGCCCCCGCCGCCGTCGCTCAGGTCCGGGTCACCGTCGCTCGACTGCGGAGGCCCTCGCTTAGATCCGGGTCGCTGCGCGATGCCCTCGATTTCGCCCTTGATTTCGGTATCCGCCGAATTGGGCGTTGTGAGCGAGGCACGACCGTGGGGAAAATGCAAAATACGTTATTAAAATGTGGAGTGCGGGCTGAATTCTAGATTATTTAGGGGGTTATGTGAAAAACAGCCACGACGTAGCATACCACGATCGTTTAGGCATATTATATAGTACAGATTTTTCCTCATTAAGAATGCTACTTTGTCCACGGATCGCGAAATACTCACCACCGTGCAGATTTAGACCTCGCGTGTCTTCAGGTGGCAAAAGTTCGCGTCCGTCTTTTGTCATGTTATACACCTTCACTTTGCCATGCTTGCAAGCTGGAGTAACGAAATGGAGATGCAGGCTACCAAACGCGCCCTTTGCTACCCTGAAGTACAGGTGACTGAACCGTTGCCATGCTTGCAAGCTGGAGTAACGTGTGGCTTTATTTGATAGGCGTCGCACTGCTGTCTAAGTCTTATTTTCCGCCTCTTCAGATTGTCACTAGATACCGCGGCGGCTAATCAGCATTTGCCACGTGATTCTTGATCCAATCATCGTGCACTGACGATGTATGTATTATATTCGATGCGATTTCTTTTCTTATTGATCATGGATGCTTTGTAACCCATCCATTCAAATGCGGCATCCCGATCGTGGGTGAACAAAAGAGGGATCCAATGCGATGCTGCCTAGGATATGATTAACAGAGACCGGGGTAGCTTGCCGCCTTGTTTTTATTTATCACAACGCAGAAGCGACGAAGAGAGCGATGAGGTTTTTAAATATTACTTCCTCCGTTCCAATTTAATTCACTTGTTATGCACCACATGTGGATGTATCTATAGTACATTGCAAGTCAATTAAATTGGAAAAGAGGGAGTACCAGGCAGTGGCGGACGCAGGAAAAAAATGGAGGGCAGGCTAGGAAATTATCAAAGGGTGCCACCGGCGATTTTTTTTTGACAACACATGTAATCCATAATTGCACTGAAAGGACTATATAAATAAGTTGAAGTCTCACAATATTATAGCTCACCAAATAATTCAAACACATAAATAAAGTCTGACATGATAAAATATAGCATAAATAGAAAATTACATCACTATGACTTCTTTTTAACTCTACGTTCTCTCATTGCCATGAAAGCTTCCACTATCACATCTTCACTTACTTTCAAGAACAATTCTTGCTCAATAAATGTCACTAAGCAATGGTTCAAGAGCTCATCACCCATGCTATTTCTCAACTTATTTTTCACTAGACTCATTGCAGAAAAGACTCTTTCAACATTCACCGTCGCCACCGGTAAGATCAATATCAATTTGAGAAGCAAGTAGACCAAGTCATAAACAAGGTGTTTTTTTTGTCTCAACAAGCAAAGTAGAGAGCTCACCAAGATGATTTACACATTTGAACCTCTCATCTTTTCTCATGTCATCAATAAAGTTTTCAAGTTGGAACTCAAGCCTTATCAAATCCACACTTGATATGTCATTGGGGTAGAATTGAGCAAGTCGCATTACCTTTTGTGCATCATAAAAAGCAAATGAATTCTCACAATCAGATTGGATCGGTGGTGCGGAATCATCTACCTCTACCACCATCTTCTTAGCTTCATGTTTCTTAAAAAGAGATGCAATCTGGCTATTTCTCTTCATAATGAATTCTACAATTAGAAAAAAATTGTCAATTGGTTGCTAGTTGGAGACAAGAAATTGTCAATTTACACAATGCATAGCAAATTGGGGCTTATTCTTATTCGATTTGGGATCTAATGGATGTGCACTGCTATACATTAGTAAACTCTGAATCTCTGATACAAATTCATTACAATTACTAACAACTACCTCCAAATTCTACCAGGACACACTCACACACAGACAGGTGACCTGAATTTGAAAATTGTATGAACAATCAGCGATATCTACCTCTAAAATCCCCTGACAGAGAATCACCAAATTAATCATCAGATGACAAGGTTATCCTGATCGCGGTGTCTCACCTGAATAATCCCCTTGTCCCTTGATCCTCCACGCGCCCCTGGTATGCACCACGATCTGCCCGTCGTCCGGGTTCTGAGCGGTGAGCTCGTGCCTGACCTCCTCGGACGCCACGTTATGGTCGGGCACTAGCAGGGCGGGCGGCGGCTGGCTGGGGGCGGGGCGTCTCGGGGAGTCGGCCGGCGGCGGAGACGCAAGAGTGGGGGGGGGGGGGGGGGGGGGGGGGGGGGGGGGGGGGGGGGGCGGGGGGGCTAGGTCGTCGCCATGGCGGACTCTCCTCTAGATCGATTCGCGAAACGTCGTTGCTGCTGTCCGCAGGTCACCGTCCGTCTCTTGCCCAGAACGTCTCGTCCAGAGACAGAGGAGGCTAGCGCTGAAAAAATAAATGGGCCAAGAGTCTAAATTGGGCCTAATCAGCTTCATATCTGGGGGGGGTCCGTTTTTTTCTCAAAATTCTGGGTGGGCCGCTGCCCACCCTGCCCGCCCGCTGCGTCCGCTACCAGGTAAAGCAGAGATTTAGCAGATGCGTGTGGCAAGCTGACAACTTCTCAAGGTTTTAGGAAGGGAATTACTCAGAAAAAGAGACCATCCTTGCCACGCCAAGCACAGTACCATCAATTCAAGTAGTCCAACCCTTGGTGCTGCCCCATTGAAAACGATGACATTGTTGTTTCTGTGCTTCGAAATGCACCGGCAGATTGGCAGGTGTTGGAACGCTCGTTTTTGAACAACAGTAGAGAACAACAGAAGAGGAAATAAGACGCTCTCCATCTCTGTACTCTGCACCGTGTGGTGCATTTCAGGCGAATTATGTAGAGTAACAGACAGATACGGCTCGATCCGCCACCTAACTAAGTCAGCGTCATCAATCCGGATTAGTGTCGATGGCAGAGAGGATAAGGCTCGATCCCAGGATTAGAGAGCAGTACTTGGAGTTGGAGTACAGACGGCGCGAATATGATGCCGAGCATGCTTGCGCATGAAATTTGGCAACTTGTTTAGAAGCGCCGTCTCTCCCAATACAAGCAATCTCCGGCAGACTCATCTCTCTCAGAAACACGCATTTTCGCTGTGGAGGTGACTAGGCATTGAACTTCATATTCCGTGTTTTTTCTACATACTATTCACTCGGTATCAAAGTATAAAACTTTCGAACCTTGCACTAAAATATGTTTAAATACACGTGTTCAAAAAAGATAGAAAGTCTTATATTTTGATACAGAGGGAATAGCTCTGTTTGTAAACGTAAGATGTTTTAGCCTTTTTTGGCACCACACGTATCCAAACATGTAATAGTGCAAAATTCATTGAATTTTAAACTAAAATACGTCTGAGTGAAAAAAAAGGCCGAGGGAACAGAGGGAGTAGCTTGGAGAAACTCACGACGTATTTATATTTTGGGCTAGCAGACAAATGATCGTCTAGACCGATCTAGTCGAAGGCGACCGAAACGTGACCACACCGACCGGACACCACCAACCAACTGATCCCGACTTGGACCTGAAATCAAAGCACCCTGGTCACTGGTGTACGTACATGCGGCCAGGTACAATGAACGTGCCAGGTCACCCTCTTTTCTGAATTTAAATACTCTCTCCGTTCCAAAATAGATGGCTTTTATTTATGTAGATACGGATGTATCTAGACTTGTTACACATCTAGATTCATCCGCATGTAGACAAATGGAAGTCATCTATTTTGGAACGGAGGATTATAAGCTGACTGTTTTCGCTGCGTCAGAGAGCTTATCGTAGGCTTCCGTCGGTTTCCTTCCGGTCTCCGTCCATGTTCCACTCGCGGCGGCGGCGGCCGGCCGGCGATGTGCGGCGGTTTGGAAGATAGTGGTGTGTTTTTGGCAGGGCGACACTCACCGACAGTGCCGTTTTAGCCACCGCACAAGCACACGACACAACAGGCTTGACTGTCACCGTCGGTGAATAAAGTTTGTTGGGATTCAGAAAAGATTGACCAGGGAGCGTGAATCTTTTCTGACCGAGAGTGTCGTTTTATCTACCGCACGACGGGCGAAGTTTGTTTGTTGGGATTCACGCACGCACGAGAGCTACACACGTTCGACTTAGCACTGTAGCACGAGCGCGTGGCCTTTCTGTTCACGCCGGATCGCATGCCATCTGTTCAAGGTGCCGATGACAAATACAGAGATCGGCACAGCTATGAAAAGATTGGTTGCTGGTTAGCCAGAAGTAACATAACAAACATGATAGTATCCGGACAAACAATCGAAAACTCCTAGGAGAGCCCGAGCTCGTTTGGACCCGCGATTTGCACTGCGCCACCCACTCAGCTCAATGATTGATCTATATACTAGGACATGTATGTACTGTGTCCATTGGATCGTATAAAATACATGTACCTGACAGTTAGGTGGAACATCCATGTATTTAATGTCGTACGAGCGGTTTATAGAGAGCCTTCTCCGACAAGGGTCAGGTAAAAACATGTACCACCACGGCAGTAAAAAAGATGCACTTGTTAGTTGTTACCCTCAACAACGAGTCACCAACCAGCCACCAACGCGGGCAACATTAAGTACCACCACAGCCACGCAATGCTTACCTTTGATATGCTTTTAAAATCCCATGGAAGTAATTCTTGGATCATGAACAATATTATGAAATATGAAGCACTTTTTTAAACCACCGTACAAATATCTTAGGTGCCAGACTATTCTTTTGAGAGGTTGGAGCTTTTTTCCAGATACAAAAATATTGTAGGACCGGTGAACATTTTTTGTTGTGAATTCTCCTTTTTACACGGTGAATGTTATTTTACCATGAAAGGTTTAAAATAATCATGAACAATTTCTTGAACCATTCGTGAATATATTTTTTATACCGTGAATATTTCTTATCATTAACCCCATAAAAAATTATAAACATTGAATTATTATTTTAGAACTAGTCAATTTTAGAAGCGATGCTATTTTGAAACCAGTGAAACTTTGATTGGAACCGGTGGACATTATTTTTAGACGTGAATATTTTTTAATCCTATGAAATAATCTATATGAAGCCCGGAAATATTTCTTGAACCCATTTTTTCCTGAGACCCTAGAATATTTTTAGAAAACTCATGATTTTATTTCGAACGTTTTTAAGCCCATGCAAATATTTTTTCGTACCATGCCTTTTTTATGAAACCTATGAAATAATCTATATGAAGCCCAGAAATGTTTCTTGAACCCAATTTTTTTTTTCTCGAGACGCTGAATATTTTAGAAAACTCATGATTTTATTTCCAACGTTTTTTAATCCAGTGCAAATATTTTTTCGTACCATGATTGTATTTTGAAACCTATGAAATAATCTATATGAAGTCCGGAAAAGTTTCTTGAAGCCATTTTATTCCTGAGACCCCAGAATATTTTAGAAAACTCATGATTTTATTTTGAACTTTTTTTAATCCCGTTCAAATATTTTTTCATACCATGATTGTTTTTTGAAACCTATGAAATAATATATGAAGCCCGTAAATCTTTTTTGAACCCATTTTTTCCTGAGACCCCAGAGTATTTTAGAAAACTCATGATTTTATTTCCAACATTTTTTAATTCTATGCAAATATTTTTGTGAACAGTGATTTTCTTTGAAACCTATGAAAGTATCTGTTTAAGCCCACTAATTTTTCTTGAACCCAATTATTTTCTCCCGACCCCTAGAATATTTTTTGAAACCTCATGATTTTCTTTTGAACATTTAGGAACCCCGTGCAAAAAAAATTGTGAACTGTGATTTTTTTTTGAAACCTACGAAAGTATCTGTTTTAAGCCACTAATGTTTCTTGAACCCATTGATTTTTTTCGACCCACTAGTATATTTTAGAAACCGCATGATTTTCTTTAGAACATTTCTGAATCCATGCATATATTTTATTGAACCATGAACAAAAAATTTAGAAACCATGCACATTTTGTCAACCCACAAATATTAATTAGACCTTTAGCATTTTTTGGAATCATGTTAATACTTTGGAACCATGAAAATGGGAATTTCAGAAAAAGATTAAGGCTGAGTGAACATTAATTACGGCTTCTGGTTCTTGGGCTCGGCATCGATCCCCTCGGAACCTGAATCAGTAAAGACGTTTCCGGGAGCCACAGTGGGGCCCGTCGTGTGACCCATTACTCGCCGCATGGAACATGCTGTCCCAGCCACTTGGGGGGCGTTTGGTTCACGGGCTATCCATAGGTGGATGAGGGATAGCCAGATTTTAGCTAGATACCATGCGTTTGGTACATAGGATAGGGTGGATGTGGGCAGCCATAATTTCCGATTTTTCCCCAAAAAAGCTGGTTGGCGTGATCCGCGTTTTTTTGGCGGATGAGGGCACCCACCCTGCTCGCCCCCCTCATTCTCCCTCCGTGCTCGACCGCTGGGAGGCGGCGCCGCCCTAACCCTCGCGCCCCGCGCTTCTCCCTCCCTTCGACGCCGACTCTCGCGCCGCCCGCCTTCTCCCTCCCCTCCGATGTCGACCGTCCGCCGCTCGCCTTCTCCCTCCCCTCCGACGCCGACCGGCCGCCGTCGTCCGTGTCCTCCCCGTCCCCGCTAGCCCCTCCTCCTCCCGGCTAGCATCTGGGCGCCTGGAGCACCTCGACTCCTGCCGTCGGCCCCCTCCTCCTCCGACGAGCCAGGGCGCCACCGCCCTCCCGTGCCGACTCCCTCCCTCTGCATCTCCTTCCCCGCTACGGCCTCCTGGCGATGTCGATCGCCGCCGCCTCGATTCCGTCTCGGGCGCCGTCCTGGCTCGGTCGCCGACGCGATTCCCCGCTCCCGAGGCCTCCGGCTACTACTCCTCGTCGTCTACGACCTCAGCCACGACCTCCCGAGCTCCACCTCCTCCGATTCGACAACCTCTACCACCTCCTGGACCTCTGCGTCGACCTGCGGTAACCAGCACAACCAAACACAAAAACTTGGCTATCCTATCTACTCTCATCCTGATAAGCAAACAAGTAAATTGGCTATCCACAGCCATGTGGTTAGGGATATCCCCAACCCATCCAGCGACGCCCTGGAACCAAACGCCCCCTTGCACAGCTGCGGTAAAAAAACGCATTTAAGAACGATGGTTCACCGAATCCCCTGCCTCCTGTTACGTAATAAATTCATCAACACTACTCCTTTACCTGCAGAGTAACTCCCCAGAATTCTACTCGGTACAGGTCACGTATCTCATACACGTACGCGTCGTATGCTATTTCTCCTGTACCCGTGGACCCACCTCGCGCCAGACCTTCCATCCAGTACCAGGGAAACACGTCTGCCGGGTGCGAGCGAGCCCGAGCTCGCAAAATCCGCGTCCGACAAACAATTCCCTATGCTGTCCATTCGCTACATACATGAGGTACTACCTCCAACAGCTGATCAGCACTTTTTTTGTCAAATTTCCATTGCCCACAAAGTCACAATGTATAGCGCATGGTTGTTTATCAACAGTCTTTTTGTGTAATATAGTTTTTTTTAATCAATCTGCCCATACAGATTGTTACGTACAAAGAACTCTGCTCTGTGATAGCAACATGTGTTTTGTGAGCTTGAATAACATGTGTATGTCCACCCACTTTTTCAGGAAGCAAGAAACGACCTCTTTTAGACCTCGTATGGACGAAGGAGGGGGGACCAGCTGGGCCCCACCCTCGACATGGGATTTTTTCTGTTAGACCTCTTTCTTTCTATGCTTAAATCTTCTTGTTATTGTGTGGTTTACTGTCCGGGCCCTCCCTCACAATTTAGCGCAATTGTTTAAATCAACAATTCAACACCCCTCGAATAAAATTCATGCATCCGTCCCTAGTCCTCGTGCAATTGTTGAAACATCTAAGAAACACATATCAACTCAAATTTCACACAACATCAACACCACGAGTAATCCGCTCAACCAAAAAACTTCAAAAATATGAGGCAATGCATCATATTTGATCTTCCAAAATCGCAATGAGGAGGATCTAAGATATGGAAGATACTAAGTAGAATTGATCTTTGATACTCCTACATCAGATCACGCACATCTTATAACTTAACAAAACCGGTATTGCTAAGTTTTGAGATACATCATCATGGCGCCTATGTTTTTTTCTTTACGATAAAAGTCATTTTCTATTACTTCAAAGTATTATGCATTACAACCGCCCGTGAAAATCCTATGTATTTGTGTTGTGTGTGGAAAATAAGAAAAAATTAAGATAGGTTCAGTCCAAGTGTCCAAGTTAGATGATGACAAACAAAATCACGTGTCACGTTACCTAGGACACGGAAGAAACTCATGTGGATCGAATAGATAGGGTTTGTAGACCCTAAAAACCCTCCTCCCTGCCGCGTCAGCATCAGCTGAACCCCCACTCACGACTAGTCATCTCTCCTCCTTGCCGCTTCTCCCTTCTCCCACCTATAAATCCTCCCCAACGCCGCACGCGAAAATCTCCAAAATCCCCCACCCTCAAATCTCAAACCCAGTAGTCTGTGCTGTAGCAGCAGGTAATAAGATGGTGGTGAAGAGCGGAGGAGTCGGAGGCGCGGAGGAGGGGGCGGCGGGCGCGGCGGTGCGGCGCTGGGTGGAGGCCGGCGGCGGCCGGCTGGTGCTGGACGGCGGGCTGGCCACGGAGCTCGAGGCCCACGGCGCCGACCTCAACGACCCGCTCTGGAGCGCCAAGTGCATCCTCTCCTCCCCGCACCTCATCCGCCAGGCAAGCCGCCGGCCAAACCGCCACCTTGGCCTTTTTGCCTCTTCGGCGACTCCTCTTTTTTTTGTCAATTACTGTTCTTAGGAGGACTAGTCAGTTTTTTGTTTCTAGCGTTTTCACGGAGCCCAAGTGTTTGATTCATGACAATCCGGGTTACTGAAATCTAGCAGTATGCCATTTTTTTTTAGATTGGGAACAATTAGCAATCCGCTCACCTAAATTAGTCAACGATATGAATTCATTTGGGGGAGTCACTGCTCACTAGCTTACAAGGTGGTTGGCAATTTTTTCTTTTTTCCTTCTCCAGGGTTGCTGGAAAAATACCCCAGGGTCCCCCATTAGAATAAGGTAGTTGGAATAAGGTAGTGTGCTGTATCATGAACAACGCAGTGGCACCTGATGCCATACTAGCATGGGCTTAGGCAGAGGAGGATTCGTTTCTTTCTTTGTCACACTTTTTGGCTGGTGAAGAGAGAGAAAAGAAGAAGGAAAATTCAGTTCTGTGTATGTATCCACTTTTATGCACCCCCTGGTGCTGTAATTCTGATGAGCATCTGAAGGACAGGACTGGATTGAAAGCTTCAGGCGTGCAAAAGATGGCTCAGTGTTGCAAAATAAAGTGGGGTGCCAGCAGCCAAATTTGCCCGGAACCTCATTCCATTTAGGAATAAGGAACAAAGCTTATGCCACATGCCTAATTTATTCCGAGTATTCTGAAACGAAGTCTGTTCCTTAATAAAAACTAGAATTAAGTCTTTATTATCTAGGCTAGACCTAAAAATTTATCGAATGGGCTCGAATTTTTGGTACACTCTCTGTCGAGCTTGAGGCTATTTTGAACCTGGCCTTGTTGGACGGTCTCGAACATGATGTGACAGTGCCTGGCTTGTTCCTTCTTACATGACACTGGTCTGATCTAGACAGATAATTTCTTACATTGCCATTGAACAAGTGTCTGGAATCAATCCAGGACTTCTGAGATTCAGGAGCCTTGTTTGACCTGACATGTGGATGCTAGAAAGTAGAAACGGGCGTGCAGGTGATGTCAGATGTAACCATGTATTAGTCTGTAAATCTATTGGTGAAATATGCAGTTACTGTTAGGTCAACCTGCAGACCAAAATCAGAAACAGAGCTGAATTCGTTATAGAGTTCACTTTTTTGGGTTTCTACTTTCTTGCCTTTTATGAGTTATTCACATCCGTTTTTGCTGTACTTATCTAGTACTTTCCAGCTCATCGAATTTTTTGTTCTGTCACATGTAAATAGCCATTTACGCATGTTAATGTTGGTATGCTTATGATGAAACAGGTCCATTTAGACTACATAGAAGCAGGTGCGAACATTATAATCACAGCATCATATCAGGTTCCAAGATATGCCTCCTCTACCTTCTTTATGTTTCTGTGACATTCATGAACATACTGACATTCACATTTGATGTTCCAGGCTACTATTCAAGGGTTTGAGTCCAAGGGATTTTCAAAAGAACAAAGTGAAAATTTATTAACAAAGAGTGTTGAGATTGCACATGAAGCACGTGAGATGTTTCTGAAGCAACATTCAGAACAATCAACTCCCATGCACCGTCCTATTCTGGTTGCTGCTTCCATAGGAAGTTATGGGGCCTATCTTGCTGATGGCTCTGAGTACAGGTATTTTACTGCTTAACTTAGCATACGCCACCCCAATTTACTTCTGGAAAATACTAAATTTTTTCTGGCTATCACCAGTGGGGATTATGGTGAAGCTGGAACTCTAGAATTCCTGAAAGATTTCCATCGGCGAAGACTTCAGGTTCTTGCAGATGCACGTCCTGATTTGATTGCTTTTGAAACAATCCCCAACAAATTGGAAGCTCAGGTACGCTGAACCTTATTCTACTTGTGTCGGGGATATGCTACCTCAGATTTTACAGTACATTCTTGTGAAATAATATCTGATGAATTGCTCGTGATGGATCTCTTAGGCATATGTTGAACTTCTTGAGGAAAGCAATATAAGTATTCCTTCATGGTTTTCCTTCAACTCGAAAGATGGAGTCCATGTTGTGAGTGGAGACTCACTAATTGAATGTGCTACGATTGCTAATTCATGCGCAAGGGTTGGTGCAGTTGGAATAAACTGCACGCCTCCAAGATTTATTCATGGCCTGATACTTAGTATTCGGAAGGTAAGAGGATCTACCTTCCTTCCAAATTAAACAAATGCAAGTTAAGCTTCTATCTTTTCCTGTGTTGCACGAGATGTGCATGCCTATGTTTTGTGTGCACAAAAGCGTTAACTGTTGAGTAGCTGCACTTCTCTTTATTTGACTAGCTGTGTTTTGCTCCATAACCGCAGGTCACAGACAAGCCGATTCTTATATATCCCAACAGTGGAGAAAGATACGATGCTGTGAAAAAGGAGTGGGTGGTAAGTATATCTCAATGCACTTACCCCCCGTTTTTAATAGCAACTTTTTTATTCTTCTGAACACAAAACCCTGTCAATCAAATACCTAAGTCTAGCTTATTTCCTATTTACTTTTGTTTTTCATTTTCCTACTCCACTTTATGTAGAAAGTTAAATGTAAATAGGAAAGCCACAACGATTGGATCTGTGTTCCCCATTGTGCAAGAGAAAACCATTACCACTGTTCCAATTTTTACGTCGAAGGCATAATAGGGAAATACACATGCCCTTTCTTTAACTACATCTGTATTATTTTAAAATGGAGCGTTGCTCACATTCCCTTAGTAAGCAGCTAGAACTATGCACAGAAGCCTGTCAAACTAACGTAGTAGCCCTAAGCTAGAACCCTAAAACACTGAAGATACGCTTCGTTTGGTGTGCAGGAATCTACTGGCGTGTCAGATGGTGATTTTGTTTCTTACGTAAGTGAGTGGTGCAAAGATGGGGCTGCCCTCATCGGGGGCTGCTGCAGGACAACTCCAAACACCATCAGGGCCATATCTAGATCCCTTGACCATTTCTGCCCTGCACCATAATTATCCGTGGCATATAGTCGTACCCTCCTTGAGAGGTGTTACCTCTGGTGTTGCCCCATGAAGAAGTCCTGGAGATCGAGCAATAGCGCTGTTATGCTCTCCTGGATGAAACAGTTTCTTCTTGGAGATGCAACTGGTCAAGGATTAACAAGTAATAGCGAAGTAAGTTCTACTATAAGGAGTGAGCAAAACGATGTGCGGCAAGGTTCATGACCCCTTATTAGCTATCAAGAGAGATCAAGACTATGTATGTTAATACAGACTCTGAGATGTTCCAGAGATGTTAACCTGGAATAAGCTCTTATGTTGTGTACTAGAAATTCCTTGTGGACTCTGTTTTCTCCATGAGATTTGTTTGAACTACACATCTCCCTCTGAAAATGAATACTTCCTCTGGGGTTACCTCTGCAGCTGAGCTACCAAATCAGCACCCCTCTTTAGTCTATAGGATGTTCTTTTTTCTGTCCTTCCCAAAAATCTTACATATTCGATCTCTCGCCCCTGGTTCTGTGTTCCCTTGAACCTTTAATCTAACTGAGAAGAACAGAAGCCCTATAGGTGTGCTTGTAAACTCGTCGACAAAATTGTTGGTTTGTTTCCACCAGACGAAGCGACGAGGTGGAATGGCACTCTTCAACTGTTCTTCACGTTTCCAAATTCACAAATAAGATGACAAGCTGCTCTAATCGCCAGTGTGTCGTCATCTGCCTCCTATCAGCTGGACCGAAGAAACGAAAGAATCGAATGCCTGCTCAAATGTTCCGACTGTCATCTTCGCTGGAAGACTTGGGAGTGGCGCCTCAAACTGCAACACACCGACGGCATGCTTAATGGATGGCCTGAGGCTACGGTCAGGGTGTGCGCACCATAGCCCGACGACCAACCCACACTCCCATCTCCCGGTCATCAAACTCCATGTTGAGCCGTGCATCGGCCGCATCAATGATCCTTCCATCACTCAGTGAATTCCTGACCCATTGAACAAGATGGATTACGTCCTCCGCTTCTTCCCGAGCCACCGCGGGCCGCCTTCCCCACGCGATCTCAAGAAGAACGACGCCAAAGCTGTAGACATCGGACTCAGCACATGTCCTCCCAGTGACCACACACTCAGGGTCCAAGTAGCCCATAGTTCCTGCAAAACCTGTAGGGTACAGTCCTCGTCCGTGGACCATGGTTGGCGAGGCTGACAAGCCCAAAGTCACCAAGCTTGGCATTGAAGGATATGTCCAGCATTATGTTACTTGGCTTAATGTCCCGGTGCAGAACACATTGCACCCATTCTTGATGCAGGTAAAAAGTGCAGAGCCAAGTCCAAGCATAACATCGTACCAGGCGCTTGTGAAGGGGCATTCAAAACAATTTATCACAAAGAATAAAGTTAATTCAGATTGAGAGGTGATGAATCCTTACCTGATTTTCCATGATAGTGTCGAGGCTGCCATTAGGCATCAGCTCATAGACGAGGAGTAGCTTGTCACCGCCATGACTCCAGCCAATAAGCTGCACAAGGTTTCGATGCTGAAGCCGGCTTATGATCCCCATCCCAAAGACGTACTCCTTTGTTTGTTGCTTGGAGCTCTTCGACACTCTCTTGATGGCCACCTCAAGGTTCGTTTCCTCTCATCAGAGAAGTTGTCGGTCGCAGTGGACAACTTGTATCGAAATCACTTTGTCCCCGTCCCTTCCTCGAAGTCTGCTTCGACGACTAGATCGTCATCCCAGAGGTCCTCCTCAAATACTTTCGTCTGATTCCCCGTCGACGTAGGAATAGCCAGATGAAGAAGCCCAGAACGATGAAGGACACATAACCGGGATCACAAACCCTGGTATAGGATTTCTATCAGTTTCACTTTGTGGTACGTGCAAGATGTTGAAATATACTGTCCCCTTTTTCTCTATTAGTTCGGACTTTTTGATGAAATGGGTGGTGCATGCAATTCAACGAAGCTGCTACAAGCTTTCAAATTTTTTAGCAACGTGAGTACGGTAGACTACCTCCTAAAATAGAAGACCTCGGCGGCGGCTGCACAGGTTTGGGCGGCGTTGCCGGTGCATCAGGCGCAGGTGCCTCGTGCACTGCACCAGCCTAGTTATCACGTCCATTCCCAGCACCGGATATACGGCTGGCTGTAGGTGCTTATGTTGAGGGCCAAGTCGCCGGCTGTGCCGGTGAGCTCGTTCGCCAAACTGGTCATGTTCTCGTCGGCTTTGTAGTGGCCAGGGGCATGACCGGCCGGAAGTTGGGATACGAGGCATAGATACTTTGGCGACTTCGAAAAGCGTGGGTCAGAGAAGCAGAGCAGGCACGAGTCGTGAGCCACTTCCGGCTGCTATGGACCTCAAAGCTCAAAACACAACCTCTGATACCAGATGGTTGCTCTCAAGCTCGATGTACACACACAAACACAATAATAGATGATCACACGAGAGGATTTTTGGCGCCGTGCAAACGTTAAAACTTTTCTTCATTTCTTCTACTTTTATTCAGTACAGAAGGGAGAACCTGACCGGTAATGATCCTACCTTCGCGGCACGATCCGGGAGACTCGTGCCATCCCACGAACCCTGATCGTGCCTAATCCACGATGCAAACTGAAAGGGAAATGACCCGATGTGAATGAGCACATCTTAGGCCCATGCACATTCAAGCACGGCTCGCACAAGTTGCGGCTCGTGCCTAGGGAAGGAAATAAACAAACTATGTGACGTGACGATTAGACTAGAATCTCAACAAGATCATCATTCAGTACTAGGAAACCTCTTGACCATATCACGAAGACGCTCTTCTATATCAGTCATATCTGGTCTCTTCTCGACATCAAGGCATAAACATTCATGTATCATCTCTGTCCATCTGTCGAGAAGTTGTGGATCTACCTCTAGCAGCTCCTTGTCCACAAGCTCAATCAAAGACTTTTCCTTTTTGTAGGCCTCAACAAATTTCCTGAGTAATTCGTTCTGGTTAGAATGTGAGGCCTTCTTCCTAGTAATGAGCTCCAAGAGCACAACTCCAAAACTGTAGACATCACTCTTGCTGGTTAGTAACCCTGTCTGCAAAAATACTGGATCCATATAGCTCATGTCTCCAATAACATGTCTAGTATGTTCCTTATCTGCGGCCATTAACCTTGATATACCGAAGTCCGATATCTTCGGTGTAAAATCATCATTTATAAGTATATTAGCTGGTTTAACATCACCATGCAAGATTGTGGCATTGGCTTTTGAGTGCATATAGGCTAGACCTTCTGCTGATCCTGCAGCAATCTGTAAACGTAGACCCATACTGAGAGCCTTGCTGCTGCCGCCATGAAGAATGTCATCGAGGCTACCTTTAGGCACAAACTCGTAGACCAATATCGGAGAATCAACTTCTAGGCAACAACCTAAGAGCTTGACAATGTTCTTGTGTATCACTTGAGACTGAATGCTGATCTCGTTTGCAAATTGGCCATTGTGTACTGAATTTACACTGATGGGCTCCTTCACAGCAACTGGCTCAGTATCATTCCCAATGCACCCCTTGTAAACCTTACCAAAACCACCTTGTCCAATAACATTGCAACTTTTCTGGATTTTCCTGATATCCTCCCTTTTATATAGCTTCATATTTCTAAGCTTTTCTAATGTAGGTCCGCCATTCTTTTTAAAATTGTCCTGCATCTTTCTCTTCTGTATTATAAGAAGGAGGACAAATACCATAATTGCTGCCATGAGAAAAACCACTAATGAACCTGCATAAAGAAATAAATGTTTAGACCTCACTAGATGGTTAACACCTCCCGTATTCATAAAATCAAGACTTATTTTTCAAAAAGTTACCTGTGGCAAATATTTCTTACCTCTGCTCGATTATAAACAATTCCATGTTTTAATTAATAGAAAAATAATTATAGCCAAGTTCCTAATATTCAATGTCGTATCTACTGACACATTGCATGCATATGTTCAGTTTTTAGAGGCCTATTTAATTGGAAATAATTATATATTTGGTTACAACGACCACAACAGTCTAGAGTAAAGTAAAACTTAGTCCAGCGAAACATGAGATAGAGTTTAGGGTTTGGTTCAACGACGTGGGGATGGCAACGATGCAGGGATGAGGACGATTGGGGCGTCTCTACAAAATTTCTATACGCAAAACTATCTGTCTAGTATTGGACCGGTCGGTCGTGAGAGTGTTGGTAAAACTAACGAGAATGTCCGGAACTGTGATTATCATAGTTCAGTCAGTATTCAACACTTTCAAGTGGAGTTGGTTGAGAACCTCTGAGCTATAACTTTGTCTTCTTTCTAGTGCAATCTTTCATTTATACTCTACATATATAGTAGTTGTTTCAAGAGGTCGAGTGGTATTTTTTAGACCCATGGGGCTTGAGTTGGATTTTCACTGAGAAGACAAACAAGAGATCACCTCCAGGTGAACGCTATGTACATGTTACTCAAAACGAGATACATCTTCTCGATCATAAACACCACTTGAGAGTGCTTTAAGGCTGCGATGAAGCCAAGAAGTGTTTGAGGGGTGGAGCTCCTCTACGGCGAGGTGAAGATCTACCACGAGGGTAGGTCTTAGTGTCCAAGGTCTATACTCTATAGGAGGGTAAGCATATTTCAGAGCTGGCTCCATCTTTGTGTCTGCATCCTTTGTGACCTCAAACTTTTCAGCAACGACATATAGTCATGCTGAATTATGTACAAACGACTTGTCCTTTAAGCCTGACTTTGTGCAAGTATATTATCTTGTTGATGCTAGCTTTCAGTTTCCAAGATTCATCCAGTTTATGTTTACATTCTAATTTTCAGTTCCATGTCTAGGCAATAACCTTTGTTTAGTAAGTAGCATCAATAGTTTGTGTCAAGGCATACAAAGCAAATGGTTAACCGAAGACAACTACACTACAACAACTACCATTCAAACGATATATACATTATACTGCATCTAGGTGAAACAAACAACACATACGTACCTGTGATGAGCCTCCATCTGAGCGGAAAAGTTTGGTCACAGGGTTTTGTTTTTGCATCGGTGCTTTTTGAGTACTTGGGGCAGATGCAGTCGTAGTAACCTTGTCTGTTCACACAGTTTCCCTGGCAAGGGTATTTATCGGTATGCTCACACTCATTGATATCTGCATTATTTATAAACTATAACAATCAAAACAGAGTATTGAACTGACCATGCATAAGTTATATAGTAAGAAAAAACTATTTTCTCATCCAAACTACTACCTCCATTCCTAAAAGTAAGGCGTAATTTTTTTCTGAAAAGTCAAAGAATGTTAAGTTTGAGAAACATGGAATTAGCAAGTGGTTTTCGAAACGAGTTGCACTTTTTTCTAGAAACATGGAAGTAGTTGCATGAATTTCGATACAAATTGCACTTTTCTCCGAAAATGTGCAAGATCAACCAATTTCATATACAAGTTACAAGTTATACTTATCTCAAGAAATGTGCAATTTTTACTCCCTCTGGTACAGTCTACATGGCATGCACGTAATTTAAGAAACATTTTGACCATAAATTTGGTCAATAAAATATAAATTACACATCATCAGATTATAACTGAAAAAATATTTTTGAATATAAATCCAATGGTATAACTTCTGTGACATAATTTATATTTTATTGATCAAATTTAATGGTCAACGTTTTTCTTAAGCTACGTGCATGCCCGGTAAACTGTGCTGGAGAAAGTAAATAGTTTTAGAAACAAGGTCATTTTTCTTAAAAAACATGTAAGTACCAACCATTTTCGGCCCGAGTTATAATTGTTTCAATAAATGTGCAACTCCAAGCTGTTTCCGAGACGATCCACACTATATTTGCACCTTTTTTTTAGTAATGTGCAGCAACTCATCGGAAAGGTCTAACAATGATTCTATATGTATTTTCTAGTTTTGGTTAGTTATTTTAGTAGGTTACACTTTTCATCACACACCATAGTTACACTTTTTAGAAATGTTTAACTAACTCATACAGAAAAGTGCAACCGAGATTTATATGCATTTTTATTGGTATTTATGTGTAGCATGTTCTCCCACTGGCACTAACCGAGCGTTGTGCAACAAAATTTGATTTATGCATGTTTTTTGACATATTAAATACTGATAGATGTATAACCGTGCAAATTCACAAAGTCTACACTTTTTTCTTCGCTTGAACATACTCACTCTACAGCGGTATATATACACAAAGCCCAGATGCAACCAACATGGACCCGCAGAATACGTACAGGATTCAAAAAAAAAAGGAAAGCAGGATTTGATTTGAATTGCCTATCATTTTCTCAGGCGACTGGTAGACATATAGGGACCCTTAAGACAGTTCATAAGCTAGGAGGCAGTAGAACAATTGTAATTATGGTTGTACAAATGAAGCAATAATAAGAATATATACGCAGAAATATATCAACATATGCAATCTACTTTCACATAGCATGTAGAAGGACGAACTTACCGGTACAACCATCGGCAATATAGGGATTGCCCTCGTAGCCGTTGGCGCAGTTGCAGATGTATCCAGGTCCATTGGTAGCGTTGAGGCAGCGGCTGTTGGAGCTTACGCAGGCGTACTTAGTCTTGTTCGTCATCGCCTCCTCACAGGTGGCGCTGTCGCGGATGGCCCAGTCGATCCTCACCGGCATCAGCCGGGGGTTCTGGTCCAGGTCCGGCATGCTGAGGTCGGTGGTGTTGAAGGTGTAACTTTCCTTCTCCGCCAGAAACGCATAATCGCAGGGGCTGAAGCTGAGCGAGGCGGCACGATCCATGATTCCGCCTTCGAGGAAGCGAATGGAGTTGCCACCAAGATCCGGCGGGACATCGGCGTGGCAGCAGCCTACGCCGGAGCAGACTCCACTGACCGCGCTCTGATCATCGTTGCAGTAGCCGACACAGCCGGTGAGCTGGGTGTAGACGATGCGGTTGGGGCTGTCAGGGAGCGGCGCCGGATGCGATTTGCCCCGGAGAAGCCCTATGGTGCTGCAGCCAATGACGAAGAGAGAGTTCTTGGCGTTGGAGATGCGGAAGGCGCTGGTGTTGCGTAGATGTAGGACCGTGCGTGACGACCCGCTCGTGTTGCCCGTGGAGTCGTAGCACTCCCACATTACGGGTATCCACATGCGGGCCTCCGCCGCCTCGAGGGAGAAGTCGCCGATCGGAATGGGTGCCGCCTGGCCGGCGATGGTGGTGGTGGTGGCGGTGATGTTGGTGAGGGTGGTGGTGCTGCTGTGGTACACCGGTTTGCCGTTGATACACGCGATACCGAACCGTTGGCGGAAGTCGCCCTTGCCGTCCTGGTCGATGATGCCGAACGGGTAGGGGACTTCAACGCCGCCGCAGCTGTGCGGGCCGTCAGGGACGTTGCTAGAAGCAGCATCCGCCCAAACTATTCCTGCTAGCACAACAAGTAGCAGGAAATGGAATGGCCTCGACATCGATCACTAGCTAGCTAGCTAATTGTCTCGATCGATAGTAGCTTCCGCTTTGTGATGCCACAGCAACCCGGCCTCCATGTGCTTAAATAGCTACTCAGATCGATGTTGGCCGTGTGCCCATGCAGTCGGAAGCTAGTAGTACCTGACGCCAGCCGACGACGCGGGAGCACGTCGATCGCGCTGGATCAACAGAAATCCAACGAGACGCTAGCTCCATACAAGAAGTAGCCTACCACTACGATCGACAAGTTAGTACTATATTAGTTGGACCAAACAAATTGGTGTTTCAGAAATAGAGGCGGGTCTTTGTTAAAAAAAGTAAAAATTGCGGCGACCTCTGAAGGATGAAGATGTGTGCGCATGACGAGTGTTTTAGAAATAGCGGTGACCTCTGATGGAGGAAGGTGTGTGCGCATGACTGATGTTTTAGAAATAGGGGGGACTTCTGATGAAGGTGTGGGCGCATGACGGCTTAGTTTTTTTTTTCCGCGGGCTTAAATTGCTGGATGACAGTGAGATTAAACCCTTTGACATTTGTTTCTTTGTTAGATGGCATCACCAGCTGCTTTCATCAATGGTATAAAAGGACCTTTGGACCTTGGATCGCCGGCCGGCTGATTGATTCTACAAACTCCTGGATTTAAGTTTCTGTGCAATCATGCTACCCACTGCCTTGTAGTAGTATATGATTTAAGTTTTCTAATGGGAATTAATTTTGTGCACTCATGCTAACTACTAGATTCTACGATTTAGGTTTTCTTATGGGAATTAATTTTTGTGATAGTCATGCTAACCACTAGCTCTATGGTTCAAGTTTTGATATGGGAATTAATTTTTGTGTAGTCATCATAACCACTGGCTTATGTGATTTAGTTCTGAAGTATAAGTTACATGATATATGTGCAAAAGCTTAGGTTTTATATGGGCTTAGATTCAAAGTAAAGAAACAATATTACGATGTTAAAATGAAGCAATTTATTTAGTAGTGAGTGTCGTGCCGGGCTAGAAAAGCCTGGCCCAAATCGATCCCATCACTAACCACAAGGGAGAGGATAGTGGCCTAGGGTTCCGAGAAGGTCTGGAGATTTCTCTAAATATCCAAGAGGGGGAACATTGAGCATATGTGGACCGACAATAACTGTTGGGCTCAAGGCTGGTCATGTGAATTTTGCTGGAGCTCATCCAACAGCATAGAGATCGTTGTTACCTTGTGTCGTCAGTGGGCAAACTGTAAGCTGCTTACCCGGTTTGTTTCTTATAATATAAGAAACAAACCGGGTAAGCAGCTTACAGTTTGCCCACTGACGACACAAGGTAACAACGATCTCGTTGTCAGTAGATCGTTGTTACCTTGTGTTGTCAGTGGGCAAACTGTAAGCTGCTTACCCGGTTTGTTTCTTGTACATATACAAATTATATGAAAATAGCGGTCTTTGGTCTACCCTCTCTGTTAGGGTTTCCTGGCTCCGGCGGCGACTCCTACGCGCCCCGTGAGATCGGATCTCATCCGAATCCCTCTCCTACTCTAATCCAATTCTTGTTCTTAAAACCCTCGTTGCAGACTAGATCGGCGCTACTATTCCGTCTGGTGCTCTTGGTTCCCTGGTTTCGAGCGAGTCATGGCCTCGGCCTCGGGCTCGACCAACTCTGGTGCTGCGGCAGAGATGGAGACCGAGATTGATGACATGTTAAACCACCTTGATCTGCGCGATGATGAGCTAGAGGATGTGGTGATCGGGGCTGAAGAGGTCAAGGTTCTAGAGAAGGACGCCCGCTGGCTGGCGATCGCCAAGGTCCACACCTCGCGGTCTTTCAGTGCAGATGCGCTGTTCGGGAAGATGAAAGCAATCTGGAATTTGTCTAGGGATCCTTTCTGCAGAGAAGCGGGCGATAATCTGTTTGTTTTCCAGATGTATTGCCTGGGGGATTGGAAGAAAGTTGTTCACTAGGGACCGTGAACTTTTCGTGGATCGGCTGTGCTCATCGAGGATTACGACGGCCGGGAGGATCCAGAGAAGATTGTCTTCGGTGGCTTATATGTTTGGGCACAAATCCACGGCATACCGGAACTCTACCGGAAAACTTCGGTGATCGACAACCTTGCACGTCGGATCGGAAAGACAAAAGAGGTCCAGATGAACCCTAAATTCTTCTACGAAGGAAACTATGTGAGAATCAGAGTTATGGTTGAACTTGATAAACCCCTGAAGCGAGTTGCTGGCCTGGATATCGAAGGGGAAGGGAAGAAGAGGCTGTATGTTAAATATGAAAAAATTCCGTACTTTTGTAAGCATTGCGGCCTGATTGGGCATAATCATGAAGAATGTGGGGATGGAGTTTGGTCTGCTCGAGAGCTTCAGTATGGTGACTTCATGCTGGCGACTAGGCGTGCTGTACCCCCGCCATCCGAGGCGCGGACCTTTGCTCCTCGGGGCCACGGTGGCCGTGTGGGTTACAGTGCGCCCCACGAGCCGCCTCGCAAGCGGTCGTCGCAAGATGCATCCCTGGATGACGATGAGGACCTGAGGGATGATGCTAGCAGTCCGCTGAAAAAACCCGCTGGTGCTGGTAGCTCTGAGACGGAACCGGCTGTGAGAAGGAACTTGGACTTCAGCTCGGAGAATGTCACGCCAAGTTCTTCTGATGGGACTACAAGGGCTGCTGATGCTCCCACTACCATCCCTCCACCTCCTCCTGGTTACACTAATCCACGCGATCGCACGAAGCTATGCAAGACTACGGACAACACTAATGACTTGGCAACATCGGCGGCCTCCCTCGGGGGGGACCGCCGGGCCCAATGACGACATTAGGCTGGAACAGCCGTGGGTTGGGGCAGCCTGCGACTGTTCAAGAGCTGGACTGCCTGGTGCAGACATATAAGCCCTGTCTAGTTTTTATATGTGAAACTAGACAAAGTACAGAAAGAGTTAAGAATCTTCGTTTTAGGATTGGTATGAAGGAGTGCTATCATGTGAAAGGTGATGGGCAAGGGGGCGGCCTTGCTCTCTACTGGACAGAGGATGTGACTGTCAGCTTACTTTCTTATAGCAAACATCATATTGATGTTCATGTGAGCGGAGGCCCGTATGATCACATGTGGAGAGGCACATTCATCTATGGGGAACCAAAGGCGTGTGATCGTCATCTTATGTGGGATAACCTCCGACAACTTAAAGCTCGTTTTGACATGCCATGGATGATGCTAGGAGATTTTAATGAGGCTATGTGGCAAGAAGAACACTTCTCCCAAACTGCTAGATCTGAAAGGCTTATGTTGGACTTTCGCGAGTTCCTCTCCTTCTCGGATTTACATGATATCGGTTTCGTGGGGGCCCCATGGACCTTTGACAATAAACAGAAAGGTGAAAGGAATGTAAAGGTCAGACTTGACAGAGTTGTGGCCTCGCTGGCGTGGTCCACTCTTTTCCCGGATCATCGGCTGCGACATGTAGCGTCCACACGGTTGGATCACTGTCCTATCCTCCTGTCTGCGGACGAAGCGAGAAACTGCAGGTCGGGCCAACAGATTCGCAGATATGAAGTCGCATGGGAACAGGAGCCTTCTCTTGCCGCTGCCGTCGAGGATGCTTGGTCGCGTAGGGTACCTAGTACTGACCTTGGGGATGTGGCTGCCTCGCTGAACACTGTGATGAACAACCTGCAGCAATGGAGGAAAACTCACTTTAAACATATTCCAAAGGAAATTGAGAAGAAGCGAGCTTTGTTGGATGAGCTTCGCGATCGATCGGATGATGCTGGTGTGGAGTCTCGTATTGCTCTAGAGAAGGAGATGGAAGAGCTTTTGTACAGAGAAGAAATCATGTGGATGCAAAGGTCTAGGATTGCATGGTTGAGGGAGGGTGACCGGAACACTAAGTATTTTCGTCGGCGTGCTTCGTGGAGAAAACGGAAGAACAAGGTTCGCCGCTTGAAAAGAGACGATGGCTCGTGGACATCCGATACTAGAGAAATGGAGGGCATGGCAAGAGAGTTCTTTCAGCAATTGTATACGTGCGAGGAAAACATCCTCCCGGCTCCTGTCATTGATGCCATGAACGCTTGTGTGAACACATACATGAACGAGAAATTATGTGCCCCCTTCACGGAAAAAGAAATAAGCAATGCTCTCTTCCAAATTGGCCCTTTAAAGGCTCCCGGACCTGATGGATTTCCTGCCCGTTTCCTTCAGCGAAATTGGGACTTACTGAAAGAGGAGGTGGTCAAAGCTGTTCAGGCCTTTTTCACCACTAGCGTTATGCCGGATCAGGTTAATGACACGGCTATTGTTTTAATTCCAAAGAATAATGATCCGGAGGTGCTAAAGGATTTTCGGCCGATAAGTCTTTGCAACGTGATTTTTAAGGTCGTCTCGAAGTGCTTGGTTAATAGACCGTGACCGTTGCTCCAGGATATTATTTCACCGACTCAGAGTGCGTTTATTCCGGGTCGCCTTATCACGGATAATGCACTGACGGCGTTTGAGTGCATACACTCTATTCAAACAGGCTCAGCATCACTTAGGAATTTTTGCGCATACAAATTGGACATGGCGTGTTGATTGGTGGTTCTTGGAAGGGGTTTTAGCGAAATTGGGCTTTCACAGCAAATGGATTCGGTGGGTGAAGGCGTGTGTTACCACCGTTCGATATACAATTCGCTTTAACGGTCAAATGTTGGACTCCTTCACCCCATCTCGCGGCATCCGTCAAGGTGATCCACTTTCTCCGTACCTTTTCCTGTTTGTTGCTGATGGTTTATCATATCTTATTCGCAAGGAAATTGAAAATAACGTGTTGCGAGAGCTTCACATCTGTCGAAGAGCACCTGGGATTTCTCATCTATTGTTTGCCGACGATAGCCTTCTTTTCTTTGAGGGTTCGGTGGATCAAGCAATTGTGATTAAAAACATTCTGGATCAGTACGAGCAGGGTACCGGACAGCTAGTAAGCCTTGGCAAATGCTCCATTATGTATGGGGACAACTGTACGCCTGAGGTACAAGCCGAGATTAAGGAAATCCTGAAATATGATACTATCTGCTTTGAAGAAAAATATTTGGGCCTCCCAGTTCCGGATGGGAGGATGACAAAAGGTAAATTCAAGTCTACAAAGGAAAGTTCACAAAACATGCCAGTGATTGGTCTGAGAAATATATGTCCTCGGGTGCGAAAGATGTTCTTATTAAATCTGTGCTCCAGTCAATTTCTACATATGCTATGGGCATTTTCAAGTTTCCGTTTGGGTTAATTGATGAGCTTGAACAAATCATCCGCAATTTCTGGTGAGGGGATGAGACAAACAAAAGAAAGATGCATTGGTTATCCTGGGATAAATTGGCCCAGCCGAAGGCTCATGGTGGAATTGGTTTCCGTGACCTTCGAGTGTTCAATCAGGCTCTACTCGCCAGGCAGGCTTGGAGGCTTCTTACTATTCCTGATAGCCTGTGTGCGCGTCTCCTTAAGGCGAGGTACTTCCCGGCGGGTAATCTTCTGGACACCGCGTTTATTCAAAATAAATCACAAACCTGGCAGGGAATTGTTCATGGACTGGAGCTTCTAAAGAAGGGCGTCATCTGGCGCATTGGATCGGGTACTAGTGTAAAGATCTTCCGGGATAATTGGCTCCCCAGGCCGGGCGCTCTGAAGGTCGACGGCAGGAAAGGTCCGTCCCGTCGTAAATGGGTTTCTGAACTGATCGATCCTACTACCAGGACATGGGATGAGGCTGCCGTCCGGGGTGCTGCTTTCCCCACGATGCTAAATCTATTCTGAACATTAAAATTCCTGCCCGCTCGTCCGACGATTTCGTGGCTTGGAGCGGTGAACCGAACGGGACCTTCAGCGTGCGGTCGGCGTACAGGATTGGACTGTCTCCAAAACTTCAAGGTGTGAGCTCTGGACAGTCAAGCTCGGAAGCTTCGGGTGACCGAAGGATTTGGGACCTTATTTGGAAACTGGATGTTCCCTTAAGCTGCGTGTTTTTGCATGGAGGGTTGCATCGGATTCGTTAGGTGTTCGTCAAAACCTAAAGCGTAGAATGCCTAAGATTGATCCTGTCTGTACTATCTGTGGGCATGATATTGAGGACGCGGAGTAGCTTATCACGTGTACCACGCGAGAGACCTGCAAGACTAACCTCCCGGGTCGCTCTCCCTCGGGCGACTCCGGTGGAACCACCCCGCAGCCCCAAAAAAACCCTAGATCGAAGCCCGCCGGCCGCTGCCGTCGCCGGCGCCCTTCCCGTCTAAAGACGGAGGGCATGGAGGGCGCGCCTGGCCGGAACTTCTGGGAGCGGAGCAGAGGAGCTGGATCGGGAGCGCATGGCAGGGAGGCGGCGCGGATGTCCGTGGTCAGCGCAACCTGCTTCTGCGGAGGCTTCGGCGCACGGGGTCGCCTGCGCTCCGGCTTCCGGCGGCGCGGAGTGACGGAGGTGGTGGGGCGCCGCCGTGTCCTCTTCGCAAGGCGGACGCGCGGGTCGTTCTGGCCTCGGTGCTCGATCTGGCCTGTGGGCTTTGATCTGGGCAGTGAAGTCCGGCCAGATCAATTGCGGTGGTTTGGCTGTACTTCGGCCACGCCGGCCAATTGTGCGCTGGTTGACCCCTCCGATGCTGCCGTTCTTGCTGGGAGCAGTCTCACGGCGTCGGGGCCTGCGAGGCATGAGAATAATGGCGGTGGTCCTAGGGTTCCAAATCGCGAGAAGACGAAGATCTGCTTGACGCCGGTACCTTGATCTGGCAAGAGTGTCGAGTTTCGGAAGGCTCCGCCGGTGATCTTTCATGGGCTAATTCCCAGAGTTTGCTGGATCGGAGGGATTCGGTCGCGCCGGAGGGAGCGGCGTGAAGCTCTACTTCTGTGCCATCATGGGCAAATCCATGGTGTAGTCAGAGGCAGAGAATGTCATGAAAGCTGAGATTAAAGGACTAGCAAATGGCGATTGGAGGCTTGGCGTCGATGAGGAACTTGCTTGGAGTTGCAGGAGGCGGAGAAGCGGTATGTTAGTGGGGGCAACATCACAGGTGAAGTTCAAAGTTCTTCCTTTCAGGGTGAAAATCCAAGGCCTGGTCTTAATTGGTTGTGCCTGGCAATGCTCTTACTGAAGACATTGTTTTGAGAGCGGGGACTATTATCTTCAGGGTGAAAACCCAAGGTCTGGTCTTAATTGGTTGTGCCTGGCACTGTTCTTCTTGAAGACGTTGCTTTTGAAGATTTGGACATCAGGTGGTGTCTTGGTGGTGGTTGTGTGGCTGCTGCAATGACTGTAACTCTGTAGCAGGACTTTTCTTTTTATTTCTTTTTCTTATTGTCTTTCGGCTGTGTGCATCCGTAACAGCTCTGGTTGTTGCGTTGTTGCAGAGGCTGGGTGTAATTTGTATCTCCGCGATATTAATATACATTCTTTATCTAAAAATGATATTGAGGACGCCCATCATGCTCGTCAATTGTACTCTAGCCCGAGCTCTCCGAGATCAGTTACGTGGCCACTGGGATTTACCACCTGACGAAGCTTTTTATGTGAGAGACAAAGAATGGCTGTTTTCGCTGCTTGGGAATGCCTCAAAATCGCAGCGGCCGATGATTATCTTCACACTGTGGCGAGCTTGGCATCATCGGAATAATATTGTACATGGGGATGGGAAGGCATCGGTCTCGGCTTCTGTCCCCTACCTGGTGAATTATCTCCAGTCTTTCTCGGGGCTTGGTAAAGGTGCAATGGCCCCCATTGCTGCTGCTTGGTCGGCGCCGGCTGCCGGCACTGTCAAGGCCAATGTTGATGCCGGCTGGGATTCCTCGGCGAAGAACGCAGGGGTGGGCATCGTCGTGAGAAACCATCTCGGGAGACCCCTCCTGACGGAGTGGAAATTCATTCCCGTCTGTTCTAGTGCAGAAGAAGCTGAGATCATTGCGTGCCTGGAGGGGCTCCGCCACCTGGTCCTTTTACGCCGGTGGCCTGCTGTTCTTGAGTCCGACTGCCTTCGGGCTGTACATGCAATAACAACCGATACTGAGGAGGGTTCTGCGAGTTGGACCTTGATTTTAGAAGCTCGTGAACTGCTCAAGATTTTTCGAGACATTTCGGTTGTCAAAGTAGACCGAGTGTGTAATGGAGTTGTCCATGTCTTAGCTCAGCTAGGTAAGTCAGGGTTCTCCCAGGTTATTCGTGATGCTGTGCCTGACTGCGTTCGGGATCTGGTCACACTCGATAGTAATCCGGTTGATCCGGGATGATGTAATTGTGCTTAACGTTTAAAGCAGCAAGTTTTCAGACGCACTATTTTCCTTTCCAGGGTATCTAAGGGGACTGGACGGTTTTTAATGAGGCGGGCTTGCTTGCTTAATATATTGAGATTTAAATTCAAAAAAAATTATATGAAAATGAATGTTGGTGTTTCCTTGTTCTGTTGTCTGTATTAATAAATTTTTGAGAGTGCTCTCTCCATTAATTCGTCCTGATCTGTTGACAGGCGCCTTCGCCCTGCACTCGGCTCATACCAGAGCTGTCGGGTTCAATTCTTGTCCCGCTGCCATCACGGCTAGTTCATCAGAGTGATCTTCAGAAGGTTGGAATTCATTGATCTTGCGTTGGCATGTACCATGTCTGTCGTACCAGCAGGCTTGCTCGAAACCGTTGCCATTCGACGTTCTCCATCCCTAAAAACATCGAAACCGTGAGAAGTGTGAGTACAGATGGGTCCTTCTCTGCGACAGATAAAAGTGGAGGCTTGTCATTTGTAACCACGCCGGCTTCTTCAGAGTTCAGAGCTGGAGCGAGCAATTTTTTGCCGGAAGGTAGAGAGACGCTGGCAGAGGAGCGGTGTAGACTGACAGCGCAAATGTTGCGTCGAAACTGAATGAGTAAGATCATCTCCAACAGGCGCCCAACGCTTCGGCACCCTAAATTTTTTTTGCAGCGCGAAAATAGCGTTTTGACGCGCCGGACGCATGCTTCGCTTTACCAGCTGCGCTAAAATTTTAGGCGAAAACGGGATGGTTTACCGGGCGCGCTAAAATAGCGCGCCACAAACCTCGATCTCCACTTGTTTGCAACGAAACAAGATCAAACAATACAAAATAAATAGACTGGAAATTTTAGATCAAACAAGTTCCGCAGTAGACTTGATTACACGAACATACAAACACAAACTAGACTAGATCAAACTAGAACTACGAACTACGCCGGCGCGATTATTAACTAGAACTTATTCGTCATCGGAGAAATCGAAGTCGGAGTCGGAGTTAGTGTCGTCGGAGATCTCGTCCTGCAGCGCGTTCCACCTCTCGTCGTGCTCGGGCCAGTTGGCTCGGCCTGCCACCAGTTCCGCCTCCGCCTGCGCCTTCGCCACCCGCCGCGCTTCTCGGTCCTCACGGCGCTCGGCCCGCCGTCGGCCCGCTCGCTTGCCTGGGTGTTCCAGAACTCCATCTCCTCTCTCGTCTCGCGTGGATGGTTCCGGTACCAGTCGTCGACGGCGCGCTGGTCCCGCTCCTCGACTAGTTGGAGCGTCGCGCGGAGGCGGTGTTCGCGGCGGTTGTCGGCGGTGACGAGGCGCGGCGGCGGCGCCCTGTTGGTCGCCTCATGCGCGTTGCGGCAGTCCTGAAAGTTCATACTCCGGCGCGGGCGGTTCAGCCTCCACGCCGCCGCGGTCGCGTAAGTCCCGAGCGGGACGCGGCTATCGCCGGAGCGGATCTCGGCGTAGAACGCCCCGTTGGCGCTCGGGCGGACGCCGCGGTAGCCGGAGAGGCTCGTGCGGCGCGGAGGCATGGTGGCAACGGCGGATTGCGAGCGGTGGCGCGAGCTGTGGCGGGATTCCGAGCGGTGACGCGAGCGGGGGTGGGAGGGGAAAAGTGGTTGGGAGACGCGTGGAGTGAGCGTGCGCTGGACACGGGGCGGGCTATATAGCGCCAAAACTAGCGCTTTGGCCAGCGCGCGCTTCGGTTTTCCGAGCGCGCATTTTTTCTCGCGCCTGGCCGCCTGCTGCAGCGGCCGAAATGGCCCCGCGCACGCGAAAAAAGCCGTTATTTAGCGCGCACGGTCCAATTTGGGCGCTGGTTGGAGATGCTCTAAACGTCGTGGGAGTTGGGACAGATCGGGGAGGTCCCTCCATGATTTCGATCAGTACGGGCTACCGCTGTGGGCTCATGCAGGAAACTGCTCCGTATCACTCGGGCGATTCGTACCCAGGAATCGCCCGTAGGCCGCAGCGGAGCTAGGAGAGCTGACGGCCCAGAAGCTCAATAAGAATTTTCACAATAATTATATTTTACCAAGATGCTCTACGTTGCATTGAATCTCTCCGAAGACGAAAAAAACTCTAGTTAATTCAACGCCACATCCAAGTGAGGGAAAAAGTGGCGAGAGAAAAAAGGATCAGAAAGAGCCAATGTGTGGGAGAAAAATAGCGGAAGAAAAAAATAAAAAAAAGAGATAAAAATGGATGTTGGTGAATCGGGACAAATTACAAGTTGTTGGAGAGTGCCTCTTAGAGCATCTCCAAGAGTATCCTAAACATGACTTGGCAAATCATGTGTTTTAGCAACTCCAAAAAACATATGGCAAGTAAAAAATCAGGCAATCTCCAATGGTTTGGTAAATTGGACTTTACATAATAAAAAAAAAGAAGGGCCCACCACAAATTATGTTGACCGGTGGAAACAGTTGGGGCTCTCGCGCGATCATCTCCCTCTCGCGGACGTAGTACGCCGCCGCCACTTGAGGTCGAGCGATGTATCTGATATCGAGCACATAGGACGCCGCCGCACGTCGTAGCTTCTCCCTCCCAGGGGCGGCGCTGGGGGTATGCCCCTGTATTCACAGGAATACCCAAGTTTTTGACAAGAAAAAAATCATGTACGTATTTGGCCCAGGCAAGCAACTGAAGCAAGCAGTCTCGTGCGAGCCGTGCATGTATGCGAGCCCTGATGCGAGCCGGCCTAGCTCCCTCGCGTGAAAAGAACGTGCACGACATATTTGGCCCAGCCCAACTGCAGCTCACCAAGGCAGAACAGAGGCAGAAATGCACAGACGCGAAAAAAGCCCATCTCGCTCGCTCGCTCCATCGGCCGTCGCTCGCATTGCACGCACAGACCACTCACGCGCAGACGGCCACAGACGCTCTCTGTCATTTGCCCCTTTCCTAACTCGACCTAGACCACGACCTGCTCGACGAGCCGCCGGCCGATGCAGCCCGGAGCAGTTGACGGCCGCGCCCGCGGCGGCGGCGCCCCGCCCCCCGCCGACCAGCGCCCCTCCCGTCCGCCCCGCCCCAGCACCCCCCAGTGCGTCCCCTTCCGTGCGTGCTCGACCTGTTCCCCAGCGACCCAGCCGCCGCCACCGGCCTCCTCTGTCCTTGTCCGGCTCCGGCTCCGGCTGCTCCTCTCCTCCCTCCTCCGCGCCTCCCTCCCCAGCTCCCTGCCCAGCTCGCTTAGTTGCCTCCCCAACAGGCAACAGCCCAACCCCAAGCAAGCTAGGGTTTCCCCTTTCCCGGCCGGCGGCTGGCCGGCTACCCCGGCGGCGATTTGGAGCCTTGGAGGCAAGTTATTGTGAGCTACATCCTGAGATGTAAGTAATCCAGATTTCCTTGTCTGAGATCCATCTGTGATGAATGTTTTCTGGATCCCATGTTTACTGTGTATCTCCGTATCTGCCAGAGTAGGTTCCGAGAGTAGCATTTTTGCTATGAATATATGCTCACGTTCGTGGCATTTTTGTGCCAATTTATAGTGGCAGTGGCTCTAAACCAGTCAGGTGTCCGGCTTGTAAGAGGAATTGTGAAGGACCTACAGCCTGACAAATTAATCCTGGACAATGGAGGTACTTGCTATGGTCTACTGGAGTTGATGCTTCATCATTCGTTAAGTCATTGCCATTTCCTAAGTCGCACGGTGTAATTGTTTGGTATGAGGCAACACCTGTCGGCTCATGTCTAAGTCCAGGATTCTTACTAGATTATGCATCCCTTGCAGGATCGGTGTAGATGAGTGGTTCTGTGTTCCTTCAGTTCCAGATGTGTTCGCTATTGGTGATTGCAATGGTTTCCTTGAAAGCACAGGCAAGGAAGTTCTCCCAGCTTTGGCTCAGGTAATTTGAGAGTATTTTGTCAAGCTTCTATCTAAAACCATCGAGGCATATGCATTGTTTCCTTGATGGTGGTTCTATTTTGATTTAAATATGTTGTTGTTACCATTCTACCAAATGATTATGGTTAATATAATATGAAGTATTGATGCGTGTAGACAATTTTAGTTTTCTTGCATCATTTTTTTCTTCCCTTTAGAGTTCGCCCGACTTCATTTTTTTCCCGTCCTCCGCCACTGTATAGTACATTTAGAGCAAAAATTTTTTTTTGGGAGGAATACCCATTGTTCATTTCCTGGAGCCGCCACTGTGGCTGCGGCGCAGGTGCCGCGGATGAGGCGGCTGACGCAGGAGCAGATCGAGAAAGCGATGGCCATCGAGAGGAGGCCCTTCCGGCCGCCCGGCCAGGACCTGTTCGCTCGGATGGGCGCCCGCGGCGCGGAAGTCCTGAGGATATTTGCCGAGGCGGCGGAGCTCATCGAGGCGAACCAGGACATCGAGATGGAGTACAAGGAGAGGGTGCTCCGGCAGTTCGCCGCCAAGGGCTACGTCGAGGTCATAGACAACGAGGACGAAGACGACGGGGTGGACAAGGGGTACTGGGAGCGCGATATGGTCTTTGATTAGTTTTCTGTTTTAGGTTTTGCGATTCGTGTCTTGAGTACCATCTGAGAGTTCGTAACAAGGATCATCTAGTAGACACCCCTCGACTTTAAGGCCTCCGAGATACATTTTACTCTTCTTTTAATGGTCTAGAATATCTATTTGGAAAGATGATACGGGTATCTCAAAAGCTGTATATCTTAATGTTGACAGATCGAGCTCAATCGCCGGTGGGTTGCCTGAGGAACAAGGTCTGGATGGAGATGGTCACTGGATTTTCTGGAAAACTCTACCGCATTCTTTCATTGCTTCACCACACGTATAGATAGTCTCATCTTTACAATTTACCCTCTCTACAACCCACACATTACAACTGAGGACTCCCAACACCCCCCCTCAAGATGGGGCAAATATATTTATGAGCCCCATCTTGTTACATAGCTTTTCGAACACTACGACAATCACACCTTTAGTTGATCTACAGTTTTGACAAACCCAACTTGAAGTGTTCCCTCATCTAGTTTTTCTTTGATGAAGTGTCTATCAATTCCAACATGCTTTGTCATGTCATGGTGGATAGGATTATTTATCAAATTGATAGTGGCCTGATTATCACAATATAGTTGTAGAGGTGTATCATCACATAACCTGAGTTCGGCTAGTAAGAGTTTCAGCCACATTAACTCACACAAGCCCAATGCCATTGCCCTAAACTCCGCTTCTGCCCTAGACCGTGCCACTACACTCTGTTTTTTACTCCTCCAGCTGACCAGATTTCCACCTACAAACATATAGTAACCTGATGTGGACCTTCTATCGTCCAAACATCCTGCCCAATCAGCATCCGTGTAACCTTCTACTCTCAAATGTCCATGATTTGAGAACAAGATGCCTTTCCCAGACAACCTTCGAGATATCACAGAATTCCATACACATCATTCAGATGACCAGACTAGGATCATGCATGTATCTGCTTACTATGCTCACTGCATATGCTATATCAGGCCTTGTGTGTGATAAATAGATTAGGCGCCCAACTAATCTTTGATATCCCTCTTATCTACAGGATCACCAGAGTTTGCTATAATCCCATGATTTTGTTCAATTGGTGTACTAGCTGGTCTACACTCAAGCATACCAGTTTCAGCAAGTAAATCGAGAACATACTTCCGCTGTGATAGGTAAATACCTTGGGCACCATAAGCAACTTCTATTCCCAGGAAGTAATGTAGATATCCAAGGTCTTTAACTTCGATTGATTTTGCCAAAGTCTTCTTTAGATACCTGATTTCCTCATCATCATTTCCTGTAATCACAATGTCGTCAACATAGACGGCTAGTAAAGTAATCTTACCACTACGATGCTTAAAGAAAAGAGTATGATCTGCATTGCTAGTAAAGTAATCTTACCACTACGATGCTTAAAGAAAAGAGTATGATCTGCATTGCTTTGTTGATATCCCAGGAAGCAAATCTCCTTACATAATCTCCCAAACCACGCTCTCGGCGACTGTTTGAGGCCATAAAGAGATTTTTTTAGCTTGCACACTTTCCCCTCAGTTTCGTTACTATAAAATCCTGGAGGAATAGCCATATAGACTTCTTCTTGTAGATCTCCATGAAGAAATGCATTCTTAACGTCTAATTGAAATAATTTCCACTTGTGGTTTGCCGCTATTGATATCATTGTTCTAATGGTATTCATTTTTGCTACCGGAGCAAATGTTTCATCATAATCCACTCCATAAGTTTGGCTATGTCCTTTGGCCACTAGTCTGGCTTTATACCTTTCTACCTTGCCTTCAGGTGTTTGCTTCACAGTGAACACCCACTTACAACCCACAATTTTCTTTCCTATAGGAGCTGTGGTAAGAACCCATGTACTATTTTTATCAAGTGCTGCCATTTCTTCTAGCATTGCTGCTCTCCACCTAGGATCTTTCTTTGCATCTTGCCAGTCACGAGGTATAGAATCTATGGAGTCTAGAGCAGCTAGAAATGATCTATATTCGGGACCAACCAATGAATATGAAACATGATTGGAGACGACATACAGGGATAATCTTGAGGGCAAATTTCCCGCAGTATTACGAGGCTGCCTTCTATGTGCAATAGGGACATCTAGGTCATCATATGGAGGAGGGAATATACCTTCATGTGAAGTTGAATCATGCGAGTCGACTTGTACTTGGGATTCAGAATCATGTCCCAAAGGTAGGAGTTGTTCTTCTTGAGCTTGTTTCTCTCCACTCTTGTGCCTTCGTGTATACACTTGTGGATTTCGTTCTTCATTTGGTTTTGACCACCGTAAATCCCTCCCCCTCTCCATGTACTTGTTCGATCTCTATTGTGTCCATGTCTTCAGTTGGTATTGCTCCAATCACCACCTCACGTGTTGCCTCATGATTGTCTTTCTCCACCTTATCTTCACCTATCTCGCAATCTGAACCAGGAATATCATTAGACAATAAATCAGGGAATACATTAGTCAAATCAGTTGCCTCCCCATAAAATGGTTCATGCTCTCTAAATACCACATCCATACTCACAAACATCCTTCTTGCAGATGGACACCAGCACTTATAACCCTTCTGCTTCCCTGAATATCCCACAGATATACACCTTAATGCCTTTGGATCTAGTTTACCAACCGACGGTCTGTAATCCTTCACAAAACATGTACATCCAAATACTTTTGGAGGAACTACATAAGTAGTCTTCCCTATAAGACACTCAATTGGTGTCTTGTAGTCAAGTACTCTAGATGGCATCCGGTTCATCAAATATGCTGCAGTCATCACCGCTTCACTCCACAAAAATTTAGGCACATTCATGGCAAACGTTATACACCGTGCAATTTGAAGAATATGCCTATTTTTTCTCTCTGCGAGGCCATTCTGTTCAGAAGTACCAGGGCAGGTGGTTTGATGTATAATTCCATAATTTGATAAATAATCATCGAACTCATTATTCACATACTCAATACCATTGTCAGTATGAAGTATCTTAACACATGCATTGTACTGAGTCTTAATCAAATTATGGAAATCTATAAAGCACTGAAAAACATCACTCTTATTTCGCAGGACATAAACCCAAGTAGTTCGAGTGCAACAATCAATAAACGTGACAAAGTAGCGGTGTCCATTTAGAGACACCACTCCACTAGGACCCCATACATCTGAATGAATAGTTTGGAGTGGAGCATTACTTCTATTATCAGATGGCAAATAAGAGCTTCTAGTTTGCTTTCCAAACTGACATACATCACATACCAATTTCACCTTGCTAACATTACAGTACAAACTAGGGTATAGTCGACCCAAATAGCAAAAGATAGATGTCCCAACCGACGGTGTTGGAGTAGTTCTTCTAGTGGTAAGGTAGACAATGCAGTAGCCACTGTAGGCGAGATATTTCTGTCTAAGTAATACAGTCCATCACGCATGCTCCCTGTCCCAATCCTTCTTCCAGTCCCAAGTTCCTGGAATATGCACCATGTAGGAAAGAATATAGCAGCACAATTCAGTTCATTGGTGATGCAACTTATTGATAAGAGATTAATTGGAAATGCGGGAACATGCAACACAGAAAAAAGGGACATATTCGGGCTGCACTTAACCATTCCAGACCCAACAACCATTTGTGTGGAACCATCGGCCAATTTTACACTCCCTTTTTTAGATCGGAAATATAGTTATAAAGCTCCCTATTAGAGCCAGTCATATGTGTAGAGGCACCAGAATCAATTAACCATTGTGCACTTGTTGCGAGATTATCACCACGCTCTGTAGTGTAAGAGGAGTTACCAGAGAAATTTGCTGATGACGATACCGCTGGTGCTTCCGAAGACTGTCCAACATCAAGGCTCAAATTCTTGTACTGACGCCACCTCTCTAACTCATCAGCAGTCAACTCAACAACAGTGCAGGTGTTCGCCCTTCCTTGTGGATGCACACCTCTTCCACGACCACCACGACGGGCATCAAAAGATCGTCCGCGGCCTCTGCCACGCCAGTCCTGGCCTCTACCGCGGCTTCCCCCAATCAATTATGGGCACGTTGCCTTTAGGTGTCCCGGGTCACCACACTCAAAGCATTTCCTTTCCTGACCAGCCCTCTGATAATTTTCAGAGCCTGCTACGAGAAAGGCTGAGCGTCTATGTGACACACTCTGTCCAACTTCCTCCACTGCCTCGAGTTTTAGTCGTGTTTCCTCACTCACAATTGCTGAAATCGCCTGCTCCAGACTTGGTAATGTTCCACTACAATATAATGCAGCTCTTCGGTTTTCAAACCTGGGATGAAGACCATTTAAGAAATCCCTAACACGCCTTCTTTCAGTCCACTTGTTAATTTTTTCAATGCATTTGCTGCACTCCATTTCAATCGGGTCAAAGTAATCGAGATCACTCCACAACCTCTTCAACTCCGACACATACTCTACTACTGACTTCTCACCCTGACGTAACTCTTGCGCCTCCCTCTGAATTCTACATGCCAACATCTCGTTTCCAACTCCAGAATAGGTGCCTTTTAGAAGGCGCCAAATTAAAGATGCCTCCTTAATCCTTTCAGCTTGTTTAGCAATTTGGGGAGAAAGAGAACTCAACAGCCAAGCTCTTACCAGAGCATTAGTCATCTTCCACCTCTCCCCTCCTTTGAATCTTCTTCTGCTGGTTTCTCAATTGTGCCCAATATATAGCCCTCAAGTTTCCGAGAAACTAAGATTGTCTCGGCATGCTCAGCCCAGCTTGCATAGCTTTCAGATCCCTCAAGTTTGACAAGAGGCATCTGCAGTCGATGTACTTCTTCCTTGGCTTCAATTTCTGGTCTTGGTCCTGCTGCCTGTTTGCTAATTGTATCAAACAGAGTTCTATATTTCTCATCCATCGCTCGCAGTACCGCTGCAAGTTCACCAGATGTGACCGGAACTTCACCCTCGCAGGCCATTTTCTGAGCCTCCACAAATCAGCACAGGAATCTCCCCCTGGAGCTTACCACCACTTCACCTCTTCTTGCTGCAGCCACAAGCTACCTTCCTCCTTCCTTTTCCCCTGGACACCGTTCCTCTGCCCGCACACATGGCCAGAAGTACTTCTCGTAAGCAACAAACAGCTGTGCCTCCCTTGCTTCTTCCCCACAAGCTACAAACAGCTGCCGTTCACCTAGCTGTCTCACCACCACGGCCCAGTGCTGCAGGTTGTTGTCGCGCGCGCTGACGGCGGCCGCCTCCGCACGTCCACAACACCCGGCGAAAGTACCTCCAACTGGGTCTGCTACCCCTGAAGCCGGAGCTCAGCTGCACGCGCCTCACAAGTCTTCTGCGCCGTCGCCGCCGGCACACCGCGGGACGCAGCACCTCCCTTCAACGGCAATTCCACGGACCTGGAAATCCCCCAAATCGGCGCACACTGTCTCCACCACCACCCAGCGCCGCCAAATCAGTGCCACCCGGAGCTCGGGCGGGCCGGCCGCCGATGCTCTGATACCATGTTGACAGATCGAGCTCAATCGCCGGTGGGTCGCCTGAGGAACAAGGTCTGGATGGAGATGGTCAGTGGATTTTCTGGAAAACTCTACCGCATTCTTTCATTGCTTCACCAAACGTATATACAGTCTCATCTTTACAATGTACCCCTCTACAACCCACACATTACAACTCAGGACTCCCAACACTTAATCAACTGCGTCCAAATGGAACCTTGACCAACCAAATAACCAGTGGCCACATAACATAAACAGATAGAGAAAATGACAAAAAACTACGACATTTGGGGTCGAGTTGTCACGAAACTACTATTATTGGGGAAAATGACACATAACTACTTGTATTCGGGTAGCATCATGACACATAGCACTGATTCTTCATCTTAAGCGTGCTAACAAGATTTCTGACAGCTCGGACCCACCCGTCGGGTACGCGTGGCAAAAATAGATTAAAAAAGAGAAAGTCAAAGCTAGCTGCAGACACCTCGTCTACGGCGAGCTGGACGCCGTCGTCTTCCACGACGCCTCGGAGCACCAGCACGCCTGCCCGTGCGCGCCCTCGAACCCGCTGCTTGTGAGCACCAGCGAGAAGTAGGGCGACGACGAGGCCTCTCGCGCGAGCGAGAAGGAGACGGCGCCCGCGGCACTGACGGCTGACCTCGACGGCGACGGTGGGCATGGAGAAGAGCGTGACGGGGAGAAGAGCGTGACGCCGCAGTTCGCTACCAGGCTGGCGGCGACCAACGCCACGGCGGTGAAGGCCAGCCTTGAGTCCGCGCTCGCCCTCGCCGAGGAGCTGTGCCTGTAGCCTCGAGACAGGCCACGAAGGGCATGCGCTCGTGCCTACAACTCTACGCGGGCGCCGTCTCGGCCCTGCGGTGGACGGCGCGGTCAGTGCCGGCCCAGTACGTCGCGTCCGGGTACGCGGCGACGCAGGCTAAGCACGCAGAGTAAGCCCGCGCGGCCGGACCGTGGAGCCCCGCGACGGCCAGCATGGACGCGGAGGCGGGCGCCGGAGGCAGGAGCGCCGCCGCGAGCTGGTGTATGGACCGCGTGGGTCACTGGAGGGAGCCGGCAGCGGCCATCATCCGCGAGCTGAGCGGAGCAGGGAGAGAGGGCGGCGAGTAGAGCACGGCGTGGTGCCATTGACTTTCCTCTTATTTATTTTCTTTTTTATTTGTCCTTTTTTGCCACGACCTTACAACAGAGCCCACCTGCCACAAAACAGGTTAGCACGGTTAAAACCAGCAATCAGTGCTATGTGTCACGATGCTACCCGAATACAAGTAGTTATGTTGCATTTTCCCCAATATGATGGTAGTTTCGTGACAACTCGATCCCAAATGTCGTAGTTTTTTGTCATTTTCTCAAACAGATAAGATAGCTGAACTCGACGAGTGATTAATTGTGTGTCGTTACAGCACCAAATTACAATGGAACCTCAAGGAATTACTTGAACCAATTGAAATGAAATCGACATGAACAATTAAACACAATTAACTTGCAAAGGAGAATTGATAAGATATAGCCGGTGCATCATGTATCTTGAACTGGTAAGTGCTTCCAGAAAATGAACCGTTTGGACGATACCGATCCAAAGGCGTGGCGTGCTGCGGGATTGCTGCGAAAGTAGTCAATGTTGCTGCCAGTGGCCGCCACCGAAGCTTCAGAAGCAGGTAACGTTGCCACCACGGGCATCTTCTCGGCGACCACGGTTGTGTCTCATGGAGGAGAGACATGGGCACACAGCTTTTGTGAAGCCATAAGGGCGGGTGTGGGGACGATTATGCTGCAACGAGGTTCCTCGCCGGCGATGGCTGTTCATGGCCATGTGGCGCCGTGATACTAGGTAGTTTATGTGTGAGACGCTGGGAGATGCCGCTAGGGGCGCCGTCGCGGCCGTTTCAGGAGGGTGTCATGGGTGATTGATTGCGCAAGAAGATTGCTTTGATTCTGAAAATGTGGGTGTGGGAAGAACCTCATCTTACGGCTGCGCTCGATTCATCAGACGACTCCATATTATATAAGCTCTGAGACTTCGGTCCAGATCGAACGGAGAAAAAATATATTTAGACCATCTAACTACAAACTGAACTATAATGATAATTCAGACAATTAGGAAACAATATGATTGTGCGATGAACTAGATAGTGAAATAAAGTTATCGATTAGAAAACATCTAACTAAGTGCGTCAATCGATTTATAGTCCGGGGCTATCCCCATTTAAAACAAAATTCTAACTAGACCATCAGATTGCAATCCAAACAATAAAATCTTATGTTGTGTCAGATGATAGGAGACGGTTAAGTAGAAAACAACATGATTGTCGGACAACCAGATGAAGTATATATAGAAGAGAGGCGTGAGCTATAGGTTGATGAACTATTAGAAAACAAGTGAGACATACATCTATAGAAAATTAACCAAAGACAAACTCTATTTATGATAATGATAGCTGAAAACATGAGTGCATACATCTTGCTAGACCATGCATATGATCGATCGGTGATTGATGGATCTCGTATTTGATGGCAGCGGCGCAGGTGCTTGTAATAGTATGGAAACAACAACAACAACAACATATGTCTGACGGAAGTACGACATACATATATAAATTAAGCTACCTTTCTTCATGGATTGTTGCATTCCTTATCAAAGCAGCCTATGCATGCCGGCAGCTCAAGGCAGTGTTGACGTTCAAAGTTATTGCTTTCGCAGAACTGATCACAAGATGGTGCGCATGTGGAGCACCTCCATTTCTTCATTGCCAAAGCTCTAGGGTCGCATTCGGCCACCACCAGCTCCACTACGAGCAGTTGTCCGGCGAAGAGGACCAACGTAAGCACGGCTGCCATCTTCAGGGCGGCACAAGAGTTGGTACCCATTGCGATAGACCAAGGATAGTACTGCTTTGAGAAGTGAATCAGTACTAGACGGATGAATGGAGGCTTGACATATGCATGGGAGTAGAGGCGAGGCTCCTGTTTATAGCCAGCTAGGTTAGCCAGGACGGAGATCCGATCTCGATTTTGATATTTGGTCAACTATCGGTTATAGTACAATAATCAACAGTGGGAAGCATGATAATACCACTTCCACCGCCTTGAACACGGGAAGTGGGAATTAATAAGAACTCCTCCATTTCTTAAAGGAAACTAGCTGGTTTCGTGCGAGGCGTGACGCCAACTCGCTTAGAGCGACATATATAGTGGATTCGAACGGATCTCTTGCAAAGAATTTTTAATCAAACAAGCAAAAGGCGAGATGCGTCTCTTGGCAAAGTATAAGAATTGATAAGGCGGGCCGTGGGCTTGAGATCTGTTCTAAGAGCATCTTTAGTGGAACCCGCAAAATCAGAAACCGCAAAAGCATTTTGTGGATCGCGTTTTTCGCGTTTTTGCTCGGTATTTCGTGCAGCGAAGAACAGAACACACAAACACAACCTGCATTTCTTCGATTTGGAAATTTGAGAATTCGCGGGAACGGACTAGTTCATATTCGACAGCAGCATCAGTTGATTCTTACACAAAATGCGGCCTAGTTCGCCGCCGATCAAACCTAGCCTACATCTACACTAGCCTAGGTCGCCGCCGATCAAACCCTACTGGTCAAAATGCGGCTCCTCACCGGAGCCATGGGCGCGGCGGCGACGCAGCGGCGGAGGAGCTTCACTCCTCGTCGGAGTCGGTGACGAGGTCGACGACGGGCGGCAGCGTGCTGATGACCAGCTCCTGCTCCAGGAGCCCCTGATTGACCACCGCGACGAGCTTGGCGGCGGTGGCCTTCTCCTTCTCCTCGTACTTGGAGCGCATCATCGTCGCCGCCAGCTGCCGCTCCATCGTCCCCGAGCTTGTACTTGCGGGAGCCGCGCTTCCGGGCGCCGTCGCCGGGGAGGGGCGAAGTAGCCTCCCTCTTCGGCGCCATGGCGGCTCGGGGACGCCGGATCTGCGGGAGGGGCGGGTGGATTGCTCGTCGGAGACGGCGGAGGGGCGGGTGGATTTCTCGATGCGTGCGAGGAGGAGTGGGGATTTCGACCTGCATCAACGGTCGCAATCCGGCTAAATACTGGCTCGCCGCTTCGTTTCTCGGGCCCCCGCAAAACGTTTGCGGGCTGGGCTAAATATGCAGGCTCTGGTCTGGCCCAAAACGAGCACCAAACCCGTAAACTCGCCGGAATTTTGCGGGTCTGCCCCTTTTGCGGGTTCTGCTAGAGATGCTCTAAACATGGACCGGACCCTATAAACGGCCTACCTACGTACACAACCACGGACTTGAGATCTGTATTCTCCTTTTTATTGCACATCTGATTATCTCTATCAGTGCAAGAACAAAAACCTTCCATGACTGGTGTGTAAGATGCTTCACGAGGCCCACTACAGGAAAGCCACAAGACGCCGACGGCCTGATTATACGCCGACGGCCAAATGTCGGGGCCGTTGGCGTATAAGGCGAGATCGGGGAGCCACGAACGCGGCCGTCGGCGTAGCGAACCCCGTCGGCGTAGCCCGACATAGGCCGACGGCCGCCGTCGGCGTACAAAGGGCCGTCGGCGTATAACGCCATCCTTGACGGTGCCCAAACGGGAGGCCTTTTGCTGCCCTGATACGCCGACGGCTACCGTCGGCGTATAATTGTTTTTTTAACTAATTATTAATTAATTTAGATTTATTTATTTCTCTATATAATATTTAATGTAGGTATAATTTATATAAATTGGATCTATAATATTTAATGTAGGTATAATTTATATATATATTGGATCTAGCATTTCCCTCCCAATTACGGTATCCCACCCGCATAAAATAACGGTTTGAGTCTTCCGGAACCCGACCCTACAACATATACATGTAAAATAAATAAAAACAACACATATAATATACACCTACACCATAAATATTAAATATATGGCTCAATTTATCCTGCCCCGTGGTGTGACTGGCTTCACGAGCATCACTGTTTCCTTAGCAAGTTTTTGGGCATATAGTTGGAAACTCCCACATCGAGCGAACGGGGGGAATCTTCGCAAGAGTTGGGGTATATGTGTTTTTATTTCAACTATGGCCTAACCTAACACAACCAAGCAAAAAAGTCCACTGGCCTACTCCCTTTCGACGCACGTCTATGGGGGTAGACGAAAACGTTAGGGTTTTTCCAGCGGATTCAGGGTTTCACCGAAGCGGGGCCCCGGAGCGTCGGAACCCCACCCAAACCTAGGTTGTGCCATACCATATGTATACAAGTGTGTTGTGTGTTGTAAATGTGCAATATCCTACTCCGGGGTGTGACCGGCTTCACTTTCTCTCTAGTGAGTTCCTGCACTTAGAGGTGAAAATTCCCCTTTCGGGCGAACCGGATGGAATCTAGTGTTGATTTGGGGTAGACTTTGGTTTCTCACCTTCCCATGGCCTAACCTAACACAACCAAGCAAAAAAGTCCACTGGCCTACCCCCTTTCGACGCACGTCTATGAGGGTAGACGAAAACGTTAGGGTTTTCCAGCGGATTCAGGGTTTCGCCGAAGCGGGGCCCCGGAGCGTCGGAACCGCACCCAAACCTAGGTTGTGCCATACCATATGTATACAAGTGTGTTGTGTGTTGTAAATGTGCAATATCCTACTCCTAGGTGTGACCGGCTTCACCGACTTCACTTTCTCTCTAGTGAGTTTCTGCACTTAGAGGTGAAAACTCCCCTTTCGGGCGAACCGGATGGAATCTTGTGTTGATTTGGGGTAGACTTTGGTTTCTCACCTTCCTATGGCCTAACCTAACACAACCAAGCAAAAAAGTCCACTGGCCTACCCCCTTTCGACGCACGTCTATGGGGGTAGACAAAAAATGTTAGGGTTTTTCCAGCGGATTCAGGGTTTTGCCGAAGCGGGGCCCCGGAGCATCGGAACCCCACCCAAACCTAGGTTGTGCCATACCATATGTATACAAGTGTGTTGTGTGTTGTAAATGTGCAATATCCTACTCCTAGGTGTGACCGGCTTCACCGACTTCACTTTCTCTCTAGTGAGTTTCTGCACTTAGAGGTGAAAACTCCCCTTTCGGGCGAACCGGATGGAATCTTGGGTTGATTTGGGGTAGACTTTGGTTTCTCACCTTCCTATGGCCTAACCTAACACAACCAAACAAAAAAGTCCACTGGCCTACCCCCTTTCGACGCACGTCTATGGGTGTAGACGAAAACGTTAGGGTTTTTCCAGCGGATTCAGGGTTTCGCCGAAGCGGGGCCTCGGAGCGTCGGAACCCCACCGAAACCTAGGTTGTGCCATACCATATGTATACAAGTGTGTTGTGTATTTGAAATGTGAAAGATCCTACTCCGTTGTGTGACCGGCTTCACCGGCATCACTTTCTCTCTAGTAAGTTTCTACACTTAGAGGTGAAAACTCCCGTTTCGGGCGAACCGGGGGAAAACTTGTGAGAACTTGTGACAAAAGTTGGTTTCCCACCTTCCTATGGCCTAACCTAACACAACCAAGCAAAAAAGTCCACTGGCCTACCCCCTTTCGACGCAAGTCTATGGGGGTAGACGAAAACGTTTGGGTTTTTCCAGCGGATTCAGGGTTTCACCGAAGCGGGGCCCCGGAGCATCGGAACCCCACCCAAACCTAGGTTGTGCCATACCATATGTATAAAAGTGTGTTGTGTGTTGTAAATGTGCAATATCCTACTCCGGGGTGTGACCGGCTTCACTTTCTCTCTAGTGAGTTCCTGCACTTAGAGGTGAAAACTCCCCTTTCGGGCGAACCGGATGGAATCTTGTGTTGATTTGGGGTAGACTTTGGTTTCTCATGTTTCTATGGCCTAACCTAACACAACCAAGCAAAAAAGTTCACTGGCCTACCCCCTCTCGGCTACGGTCAAGGGGGTAGACGGGAACTTTGACTTTTTTCCAGCGGATTCAGGGTTTCGCCGAAGCGGGGCCCCGGAGCGTCGGAACCCCACCCAAACCTAGGTTGTGCCATACCATATGTATACAAGTGTGTTGTGTGTTATAAATGTCCGGTATCCTACTCGTAGGTGTGACCGGCTTCACCGACTTCACTTTCTCTCTAGTGAGTTTGTGCACTTAGAGTTGAAAACTCCCCTTTCGAGCGAACCGGATGGAATCTTGTGTTGATTTGGGGTAGACTTTGGTTTCTCACCTTCCTATGGCCTAACCTAACACAACCAAGCAAAAAAGTTCACAGGCCTACCCCCTTTCGACGCACGTCTACGGGGGTATACGAAAACGTTAGGGTTTTCCAGCGGATTCAGGGTTTCGCCGAAGCGGAGCCCCGGAGCGTCGGAACCCCACCCAAACCTTGGTTGTGCCATACCATATGTATACAAGTGTGTTGTGTGTTTGAAATGTGAAAGATCCTACTCCGTTGTGTGACCGGCTTCACCGGCATCACTTTCTCTCTAGTAAGTTTCTACACTTAGAGGTGAAAACTCCCGTTTCGGGCGAACCGGGGGAAAACTTGTGAGAACTTGTGACAAAAGTTGGTTTCTCACCTTCGTATGGACTAACATAACACAACCAAGCAAAAAAGTCCACTCGCCTACCCCCCTTTCTACGCCGTTCAAGGGGGTAGACGAAAACGTTAGGGTTTTTTCAGTGGATCTAGGGTTTCGCCGAAGCGGGGCCCCGGAGCGTCGGAACCCCACCAAAACCAAGGTTGTGCCATACCATATGTATACAAGTGTGTTGTGTGTTTCAAATGTGAAAGATCCTACTCCGTTGTGTGACCGGCTTCACCGACATCACTTTCTCTCTACTAAGTTTCTACACTTGGAGGTGAAAACTCCCGTTTCGGGCGAACCGGGGGAAATCTTGTGAGAACTTGTGATAGAAGTTGGTCTGGTATGTTCCCATGGCCTAACCTAACACAACCAAGCAAAAAATTTCACTGGCCTACCCCCTCTCGGCTCCGATCAATGGGGTAGACGGGAACTTTGACTTTTTTCCAGCGGGTCTAGGGTTTCGCCGAAGCGGGGCCCCAGAGCGTCGGAACCCCACCAAAACCAAGGTTGTGCCATACCATATGTATACAAGTGTGTTGTGTGTTTGAAATGTGAAAGATCCTACTCCGTTGTGTGACCGGCTTCACCGGCATCACTTTCTCTCTAGTAAGTTTCTACACTTAGAGGTGAAAACTCCCGTTTCGGGCGAACCGGGGGAAATCTATTGAGAATTTGTGATAGAAGTTGGTCTGGTATGTTCCCATGGACTAACCTAACACAACCAAGCAAAAAAGTCCCCTGGCCTACCCCCTTTCGACGTCGGTCAAGGTGGTAGCCGAAAATGTTAGGGTTTTTCCAGCGGATCTAGGGTTTCGCCGAAGCGGGGCCCCGGAGTGTCGGAACCCCTCCAAAACCAAGGTTGTGCGATACCATATGTATACAAGTATGATGGGTGTTTCAAATGTCCAAGCTCGGGGGTAGATATGCGGGCCCCACCGGATTAGGGTTTCAATAAAACCGGATAGCTAGAGTGCCGGAATCACTCAAAAATTTGCGTGTGGTCATACCATATAATAAAATAAATTATAATAAAACTCTATAAATTTATAATGTAATAAATTATAATGGTTTACAATATTAAAATTAAATAATATGAAAAAAGGAAAAAAAGTACCCCAACCACCACATCCACCCCGCGCGCCGCTCTCCTGTCCAACTCCGCACGCCGCCGATGCTGTCCGCCGGCCGCCCCTAGCCGTCCTCCTCCGCCGTCGCCTCTAGCTGTCCTCCTCCGCCTCCCGCTCCTCCTCCGCCTCCGCGGCTGGCTGCCATTCGCCCGCACCTCGCCTGCTGTGGGGACCCCGGACTAACTGTCCGAAATACACTTGTGCCTTCATATCAGCGATCCCATGATCAGTGCGTCGCTGAAGCACAATTAAACTTGGTAACCAAAGAACATCCATACATACCGAATTTATTTACTTACTTGAGGGAAGTGATCAGCTTCATCAGGTGCTTGCAGCGGAATCACCAAACAACGTGGAGCCCAAGTCATTCGCCTTAACCCTACAGGCAGCTGACTGGGAAGCGCCCTAGTTCGCAAGGACGTCAGTGAACTCCTCTTCTTCGAACTGCTTCTTCTTCCACAATCTGGCTAAGACAATAGCCAGGGACGAAACCAATATGAGTACATTTGATTGTACTCGCAAGCTACCCCAAACAGGAGCATGCACTAGTTTTTAATTTTAAAAGACTTTTATTTTTAGGAAAACATCACTATATCTTTATTTAAAAAGGGAAGAATAGATTTGTAATCCTGTTGAAGACAAATCATTTTGGAAAGTAGTTTTCTCACCTACCTTTGTTGAAAAAGGTAAGAAGTCTTTTTAAACCTTTTTCCCGAAAATATACCTTCGTTTTAAAAGGTGAGAAAACCCTTTAAAACTTTTTCCTCGAAAATCACCATCTTGTCCCTTTCTCCGAAACCTCCTGGTTTCTGATCATACCCCTTCATGGTTACTTATTTTACCAGCAACCTCATATACCCTCGGTATAGTTGCATAAAACAATTTCCACTCATTTTCCTTTCAAACCCAAAACTTTGTAAAACTTGCACATGGTCTTAGGACAGCCTCCCAACTGTCCATATCCGAGGACTCGGCTATTCGAATAGTTTTACCCTCTGCAGAGGTAGCACGCTTTTCCCACACCCATCCGGTCACTCATCGTGTCAGCCACGTCCCGCCATACCAGAGGTATGCGAAGTTGAGTTCCCGGCCATAGCCTGTCCTTTGCTCATGCTAGTATAGGATCCTACCGCTACGAAACCGGTTCCATCGACACTTAAATCCATGCCCGTCGGAAACTAAGTGTGAGGACTTCGTAGTTCTGCCCGGCGGACCCAAGGGAGCCCTTCAATCCTCTTTCTTCTTCACGCTCATACCGGCTTCCGGTAGACTTCACTTAAGAGGACCCAGGTCAGGGGCAGGTCACCAAACCATCCCCTCATGGAACGAGGTCATCCTCGTTGTTGAGGCATCCAGTACTAACACGAGCAAATTATATGACTACGCCCTTGCCCATATGTGGGTAAATGTGGTCGCACAGGTTATCGGCTGGTAGTCATGGTACAAAGACACAATGTGCATTTTTCATAAACATCACCACACTTCACTTCTCCACTTCCATACCGACATCCCGGTATACCATAATTCATCCAAGGATTTTCAAAGGAGTTTTGAATAAACAATGTTTTTCCCATCCTATAGTTTTATATAAACAACTGATATCTCTACATAGAGTGACAAAATAGTTTTTCATAAACTTTTGAAAAGGTTTTCACGATCATTTCCAATTTTCTTAGCAAAATACTTTTAACCAAAACTTGGGTGGTTCGTAATCCCACCAAAAAGATTTTTCACAGAAGGTTTTGGAGTAAAACAAATTCATTTCGAAATCATTGTATACCACTGACACCTCTATATCGGGTGTCTTAATAATATACTTGTAATTTGGAAAAGGGTTTTCAAAATCATAGCTTTCGTGGCAAACACCACGTAAATCATTATGCTAATTATAAGTAAAACAGGTAAATCAAAATAGATGTATATAGATGCAAGCTCAGTGAAGTAGCTTGCCTTGCTCCACAAAGTGGTACTGATCCTGGTCTTCTGGTTCAATAAAACCTCCTTCCTCGATAAATCCGTCAACGGTATCGTCTAAACGTTAAACAAGCAAGACAAACAATCACTACACTAGCTCAAGCATCACCACATCATTACAATCACAAATGCTACAAATAGCTACTGCACACATCAAGCAACACAAGGTGGTTTTAATTTAATTGAATTAATCTTTATTTACTTATTTCCAAATTAAGACAGAAACTAGTTGTACACCAATTAATTCACCATTTAATCTATGTTTGTCACAAAAATTCAAACTAAAATTCTATGGATAGCTACTGATGTGTAGAAGACCACCCAATTGGATTGGGGTCATTTGGAGTTACCAAACTCCCTACACATTTGTTTTAGTCCAGAAGGACTTTAATCAAGTTTTAGCTACCAAACAAATTAAGTTGCTCCAAAATTTAAATCCTTTTAGGGGTAACTAACCTTGGTTGAATGTGACCTAACAAAATTGGTTTTAGTTTAATTGGACTTACTATTAATTCACACTAATTGGTTTAGTGCAGAAGGGTGTACTGAAGTTCAACCAAAAGCTAAGGGTTTTACACTACTCAATTAATTCTATCAAAATTTGGGGAGCTAAAGGATCCAAATACAAAGCTACCAAAATTGGTTTCGAGTTATTTGGATTTATATAACTCCAGAAACAAATGGTTTAGTGTTTTAAACCTTCTGGAGCATTTTTAATAATACATTTTTATTATTTATTTAAATGATATGAGACCACTTTGGTGAGTTAAAGATTTTCATAAGCTTTCCAGAACATTTGAGTTTGATTTATTTGGATTCCTAAATCTCGAGATATTGAATTTATAAACTAGGTCCAGTACTGAAATTCCAGAGAAAAAGAATTAGGAAATTCCTCTCCTCTGGATAATGTTGAAAATCCTGACATGTGGGGCCTACTAGTCAGTGACTCAGTGGATAATTCCCGCGTGTGGATAATGTTTAAACTTATGACAGGTGGGGCCAACCCTGTCAGCCTAACAGGAAATGAAACGGTATGCGGATCCAACGGCTCACAGAGCCCGCGATGATGAATACGTTACCCGCGGCGGCGCCGGAGCTCCGGCGACGGCGAGGGGGGGGCCAGGGGTGTACCTGGGTGTCCTAGGGACGAGGCAGAGGATGGAGTTCGACGGCGGAGGGTACGGGAAAGCTCGGGGGCGAACTTGTGCGTGCTGGGGAAGGCTGCAACGGCGTCGGTGAAGCTCGGCTGCTCCTTCGCGGCCGTGCTCCAACTCCGGCGACGTCTCCTGGATGCGTCTGTGCACGAAACAAGGAGAAACTACGGCTGGTGAGGGCGGTGATAATGGTGGTGAGGATGCAGGCCAGAGAGGAAAGAAAGAGGGAGTATCACGGCCGGGCCGTGATCGACCTCCACCTTCGGCTCCGGCGAAGCTCGAGGAAACTCAGAGGCAAATGGGGCTTCGAGGGAGGGGCTCCTCCCTCCTGGAGGTGCACGGGGTGTGTGGGGAGTGCGGGAGAGGGAAATGGCGGGGTGTGGAGGCACGGGTGCGGGGGTGGCTTTTTATTGCCGAACGTCGGCGTGCCGTGGACAGGGTGCACGAGAGGAGCTAGGGGGTGGGGGAGCACGTCATTGGCGGTGGTACTGTGTGGTTACGGAGTGGGGTTGCTCTGCTGGGGCTCAGAGGGAGAGAGTGGTCGCGTGTGGCTCGGGGGTGAGCTCGGGACGCACGGCGTCCATGGCGTGGCAGCGGAGTGCGACGGGTCGTTGGTGTCGCTGCAGAGCACCAGAGGTGGTGTGGGCGTGTCCGCGAAGTTGAGGGGTGACAGGAGCGCGTCGGTGACGAGACACACGAGCTGGGGTGCCGTGGTGGAGAAGAGCGGGGTCGGCGTCCACGCGCGGCCGTGACATGGCGAGCGGCGCACGGCTGCAGGGGTACGGCGAGGCTGGGCGTCAGGGCGTGGTCTACTCCGTTCTGATGAACGCGGGGCAGAGTGGAGGTGACGGTAGACGCAGAGAGGGGCCAGTGCGGCTGCTCTCCTCGACACGCCATCATCGGCCGGCATGGGCAGAGCGGTGGCGTGCGCACGGGCATGGCCACGGGTCCCTCGACCAAATTGCTCGCTCTCCCCTTGCTCTGGTGGCTCAGTGAGGTGAGAGGAAGGGTGTGGCAGCAAGGAATCGAAGAAAGAAACATCAAATCGATCGATTTGATTTCGGTTTCAAAGAATTGGGGAAGATCTCGGCAGTGTCCACCATGTGTTCGTTGAAATGCTTCAACGAATTTTAAATTCAGTTTTCTACAATTTTATTTTATAATTGGTTTCCTGTATAATGTCCAAGATTTATGGTATGGTGGTGAAATTTATTTGATATGTGCAACATAGCACACTTGGTGATTTGAATTTACTAAAGAAAGAAATGAAATTTAAATTCAAGATTTTTAGAAATATTTTTGGAGAGGGAAAAGAATGTAAGAGCAAAGTGGGAGTGATCCTTATGTCACCCCACTGAATTTGGTTGGAAAGATAATATCAATTTCTCATTTGGAGAATTTTGTGACATTTGTCACACATGGTTTTATGTGTTGATCTTTTTATTTTGATTTTTCTTTTCTTTCTTCAGGTCCTTGTTTAGCAGACAAACAACACAAGCAATCAATTGGGCAGGAATTAACAACCAACACTAGACAACCAAGTATAAGTTTTCAACCAAGTTTTAATCACTCAGATAAGTGGTGGGGTGGTGATCTAGTATCGTCCTGACAAGAATAAGGTGGGAAAAGCTCAACTTCATAATTTGATATTTTTCCAAAAGGGTTGCTAAAATATGTGGGCAATATACTTCCCACCTTTATTGTTTTCAAAGAAATGAAAGTACGAGTTTAAAATAAGGGCTACCAATACAAGGGAAATATCAAGATATAGATCTCCATATTTTTGGAAACATATAATTTTGGAAAACACTTTTATTCTCTCAAGGAGTGGGTATTTTGGTTGTTGCTAAACAAAGCATCATTTGAGAATAAGTTGGTCCAAATAAGAGTGGAGGAGATATATGGAATATTTTGTTCTTGTCATGACATGATCACCAAGTTTAATATATAGTTATATTGGTTGGGTCTTGGACTTACTAGTCAAACAACTCAAACAACAAGCCACACTAGTTCAAACATAGCAATGGGAAGGAAAACACAATCATCAGCAAAGCATTTCAAAAAGTTTTTGTTGGTTCTGAATTTTGGGGTCTGGTAAAACTAAGTTTTTTCTTGATTCCAAAATTTGGGATGTTACACCTGCCTCCCCCGCACCTCGCCGCGCCTCCCCCGACCACATCCGCGCCTCCCCCGACACCCGGCCGCGCCTCCAACGACCTCGCCCGCTCCGCCGCAGGTACCCTCCGCCTCCCGCTCCTCCTCCACCTCCGCGGCCGGCTGCCACTCGCCCGCACCTCGCCGTGCCTACCCCGCACCTCGCCTGCCTCCCCGACCTTGCCGCGCCTCCCCCGACCGCATCCGCGCCTCCCCCGACACCCGGCCGCGCCTCCAACGACCTCGCCGCGCCTCCCCCGACCTCGCCCGCTCCGCCGCAGGTACCCTCCGCGCCGCCAGGTGCTCCCCGCCCCCTCCCCTATTTTTTGTGTATTTTAGATTTAGGTCTCCTTTGATTCGTGGGAAGCTACAGTACAAATTCCTATGGGAATTGAAATCCTACGCTTCTACAAGGATCCTATGAATCAAAGGAGGCCTTAGGGATTTTAGGAGTAGGATTTTAGGAAAATAGATGGAAAATTAGTGGTAGAAAATAGATGGAAAATTACTGGTAGAAATTAGAAAATAACAAAATGATTTTAGGGATAGATGTAGCAAATAAAATGTTGTTGACAATTATACAAGGAAAATTTAGGTGTTAGTGTTTGCATATATTCATTTCATATATGACTAACCCCTGTATCAAATGCTTTTACTTAACTAAGTATCATGTCGGAGCCGGAGCGAAAGTTTCATGGTGTTCACCGGAAACCCACGAAGATCCCGACTTGAGCAGCTCAGATCACAGTGGATCACAGGAAGATCCAGCTTGGTACTTTCAGGTGCCCGTGGCAGGCGGCCCGCGCCTACGACTGCACGGCGGTCCAGCACTTTGGGGCGAGAGCGATCCTCAACTTTGAGGATGAGCGGAGCGTGGCGCATATGTTAGCGCCAGATGGCATGAGGATCGCGACGAGGGCCGAGGAGAGGGAGCACCGGCAGGCAGAGAGGCTGCTCAGGGTGCGCCACCAGCGCGAGGAGGATGACCCCTTGGTCAAGGATCTCCTCCTTGATCCCCAGTTGATGGCGGTCCAGTACCAGGTCCTCAGCGAGAGCTGGCAGCAGCGCGGGCAGGGCGAGGCCGGCCCCTCCAGCACGCAGCAGCAGGGTGAGGTCGGCCCCTCCGACGCGCAGCAGCAGGAGGACTCTAGCAGCACCCTGTCCTCTTGGTGGGACCGCTTGGACGACGCCACTGACACCGGCGCGAGTCGAGTTTAGGATGTCTATCATCCTACCTGTCGTACTACTAGACTTATCTTGCTACCTGTTGTACTGCTAGACTTATCATGCATGCTACCTATGTATTATTGTGCTACTTGTCTATATGTGTTATGTTTAGCTAATATGGTTACATCGTTCTATGGTTTATTCTGTTTTATGTTTATTCTGTTTTATGTTTAATTAAGCTTGCATGATCCAACCTCTATAAAAGTACTTGCATATGTTCCCCCATCATATCAAGGAGAGACGGAGAGAGATAGCAGAAAAACGCAAAGCAAGTTCCAATAGATAGCTAAGGGTAAATAAAACTGACATATTCAGTTAACCATATTCAGCTTTAAGGCCCTGTCGGGGATGTAACCCCGGGTACCCCAGAGTTGATGGTTTTGTTGAGTTAGAAGAGAGAAACAGGAGTTAAATAGGTAAAAGAATAAAGGAAAAGGAGGAAAAAACACACTGGACCAACACTGGGCCGAATCAGCTCTTATCTCGGTTGGACCGAGTCTATTCTACCTCGGATGGGCCGAGTTCTCAGCAAACCGAGATGCTCACCTCGGATGGGCCACGTTCTCCGGAAGGGCCGAGACACAACAGTCTCAGGCAGGCCGAGGCACAGCAGCCTCGGCTGGGCCGGCATTGGGCCAGTGCCATGTTGCTCCCGCGCAGGACCTTGTTGGGCCGAGGCTCCCGTCGCTCCTCGGGCGGCCGAACTCAGCGACCGGTACTCCAGCGCTGGACAGGGCCGAGACTGGGCCATCGCTGCTCGTTGCTGCCCTCGACCGAGTCTTCGTCAACCCCAGCGGACCGAGATCCCGGCGCTCCCAGCGGACCGAGATACTTACCTCGGCGTTGACCACCTCCAGCTCCCCGAGCTCCCCCGCACCTCCAGCTGCCCAGCCTAGGCTGCGGCCGTCTCCTTCCCCGGTTGCTTACCTCGGCGTTGACCACCTCCAGCTCCCCGAGCGAGCTCCTCCCCGCACCTCCGGCTCCACCGCCCCAGGATGGCCCCGTCCCGGCCGCCGGGCATCCGCGACGGCTCTACTCTGGCCTCGCCTGGTCCGCCCCAAGGCGGCCTCGCCCGTGCCGCCTCGCCGGCGCCTCGGCCCCAGCTGCCTCGCCGTTTCCCCGAGACTCCACGACCCGGATCGAACCGACGTCTCCGCGTGGCATCGAAGGGCCGACACGAGCTCCAGCGGTCCAGCCTCGGGCGGGCCGGCACCTGCCTGTCTCGGATCAGGCCGAGATGGCCTCGCCTCGGTGCCCAGCATCCTTGCCTCGGTACTCCTGCGCCTCGGCTGGGCCGGGCCGTCTCCAGCCTCGGAGCAAGCCATCGCTTCTTCGACTCGGAGCAGGACGTGGCATCACAGCACCGGAAGGGCCGACACATGCACAGCTCAGAGCAGGCCGGGATCTCCTCCTGTCCCGGATCGGACCGAGGGCACCAGGCCCTGCATAGACCGATATCTCCTCACCCGATGTTTCCACCTCCCCGATATATTCAGACACTCCCTCGACAAGTACCAGATGCCCTGCCAGGCGATCCCGAGGATCCCAGAGACAGGAGCAAGAGGACAAGGCCAAGGACATGGACAAGACAGGCCACGCCCATCCTGGAAGTGGCTGCAGTGACGCGGATGTGACTAGAGTACAGATGATGATGCGTGTACAGTGGTGACAAGACCCCAGTGGTCATATCGTGAACAGTGATTGTACAGTGATGTGTGGGCCACCCCTTGTCCCCTGGGCTCTCCCTATATAAAGGGCACAGGGGGAACGCTCTGGAGGACGCCCCTGCGCGGGCTCACTCCTTTCTTCTCCCCCCGCTCACATGGTGCTCCTCCTAGCTAAGACCTCTGAGAGGCAATCTACACACAGCTCGAGGAGCGTTTGTACACACCGTATACAGAGGAGAAATACACCAAATAGGCTAGATGCTGCAGTAGGGGTTTTATCTCCTCACGAGAGCTCCGAAGCAGGGTAAATCCCCGTGTTGATCTGTTTGTCTGTGTGCGCAATCCTGCGCGCTATCCCTCCCCGAATCCTCTAGCGTCCATCGGCCCCAAACATAAGCCTACCCCTAGGCATCTGTTGTTTCATACGACGACAGTTGGCGCCCACCGTGGGGCTTCTAGTGGCGCTTGCTGGATCAATTCGGACGGGACCTTCGTCATCAACGCGGGGACTCGACATCGCCATTGTCCCCCGCGCTCTAGCCTGCCGCTGTGAGCAGAGGCTAGCGCTGCCTCCACCAACGGACATCATCGGCAAATCCCGGGTGAGAAAAGTGACTCGGGGACTCGACTTCGACATCATTCCCGAGTTGACTTGGTCAAATCCGGGTTAACAATAGCCAAAACCGATATAGGAATAGCCAAAACCGACATATCCCTGTCCTGGCAACACTGTTCATCCGACATATCCATGTCTTGCCGACGCTGGAAATCCGGCATATCCATGTCCTGCCGACACTGTTCATCCGACACTGTTCATTCGACATGTCCATGTCCTGGCGACACTGTCCATCCGAGGTATCTTGAAATCCGACATGTGCTGATATGCTGGTAAATCCGACATATGCTGGAAGTCTGAGTTGTGCTGGAAATCCGACATATGCTGATATGCTGGTAACTCCGACATATGCTGACATGCTGGTAAATTCGAGGTATGCTGGAAATCCGACATATGCTGATATGCTGGTAATCCGAGATATGCTGGTGTGCTGGAGAAATCCGAGTTACCCTAGAATCTGGGTTATCCTGAAATCCGAGTTACCCTGGAATCCGGGTTATCCTGGAATCCGGGTTATCCTGAAATCCGGGTTACCCTGGAATCCGGGTTACCCTGGAATCCGGGTTATCCTGAAATCCGGGTTATCCTGAAAATCCGAGTTGCCCTGGAATCCGGGTTATCCTGAAAATTCGGGTTATCCTGAAAATCCGAGTTAAGCTTGGGAAATCTGAGATACCCTGGAAAATCCGAGTTAAGGCTTGGAAATCCGAGTTAAGTTTGGGAAATCCGAGTTAAGGTTTGGAAATCCGAGTTAAGTTTGGGAAATCCGAGCTAAGGGTGGAAAATCCGAGTTAAGGTTGAGAAATCCGAGATAAGGTTGGAAATCCGAGCTGAGGATTGGAAATCCGAGTTAAGGCAGGAATCCGACATATGTTGGTCAAAGCAAGCGTACAGGTGGCTCAAACCAGGATATTGGTGGCTCAGGCCAACATATTGATATCCATGCCGGCATCAGCGTCTTCCTCGACTTCTCCCACAACATTGCCTCGTAAGTATCATTTATATGTCTGCATCGCTCTTAGATAGTCTCAAACAGTACTCGGGGACTGCCCCATCGTGTCTTGTTTAGTTGTTTCCCCCGGGAGCAAGATGTCTTGACCCGGGGACTGGCTGGTCAGTCAATTTTGCTTTTTCTCCTAGATCTATAAAGTATCTCGGGGACTCGGCTGAGACCGAGTCTATCTCTGTTTGCATAGTTCTGCTACTAGAAATAGTCTTTGTCACATGCTGTAACTAACTCCGCCTGTTAGCAGTTTTGCTGTTTAAATTATGTACTTGTTATATATATGCTTGAACTAACATTGAAAGGTGATATCGGTTTTACCGAGAGAGTATTCATTTCCGAGATCATGGTTTTATTGGTTGTCTTGAGTTACCCAGATTATTATAGCATTATCGGTATTCTCCAGATTGCCGTTTATTTCGGTTGGCAGGTATATCTCAATATCATCTCATATCTCAAATGGCCGTTTATTTCGATTTGCAGCTATATCTCAATATCACCTCATATCTCAAATCGCCGTTTATTTCGGTTTGCCAAGATATCACGGCATCTATCTCATATCATCAAGTATCTCATAATTGCTATCATTACCGACTTAATCAATTATCATGGTTCTTCAGTTATCCCAGTTTGCCAGAATATCATAGCATCACTGTACCGGTGCAATGAGTCAGAAGGTATCTGATCTCACTGAGTTTTGCGTGTTGAGAAATGTCTCAGCCCGTCATCTGACAAGTGCCTATGAAGGCAAAGTGTCAGATTTAGCCCATGCAGGCTATATGTTGGATCAGCTAAGGCTGCCAGCATATTTGTGCGGTAAAAGCCCAGAGTGGCTAAAACCAGCATTCGAGGTATGCCTATGTCAAACCAGCAGTGGCTGGAGACATCTATGCCGGTAAATGCCCAGAGAGGCCGAGATACCGACATATGAGATGTGCCCAGAGAGGCCGAGATACCGAGACATATGAGATGTGCCCAGAGAGGCCGAGATACCGAGACGTATGAGATATGCCTAGAGAGGCCGAGACACCGAGATATGTGAGATATGTCCGTGCAGACATATGCTCCGAGACATATGAGATATGTCCGTGCAGACATATGCCTTCGGTAATGCCCATTGTGGCTGAAAACCGACATATAAGAAACACATGAGATATGCTGGTGACATGCGCCTTCGGTAATGCCCAGGATGGCAAAAAACCGGGATGTGGTGATGCCCGTGCAGGCAGCTCGAAATTATTTTGTTGATAGTGGCTGTTGTTTGTTTCGGCGGTGTCTATGTTGGCATCAACTCTGTGATATATTGTTTCGTGAAGTCTGTGCGCGACTCTGCGAGTTCCCCGTAGCCTCGGGGACTAATGTCGGGGATGTAACCCCGGGTACCCCAGAGTTGATGGTTTTGTTGAGTTAGAAGAGAGAAACAGGAGTTAAATAGGTAAAAGAATAAAGGAAAAGGAGGAAAAAACACACTGGACCGACACTGGGCCGAATCAGCTCTTATCTCGGTTGGACCGAGTCTATTCTACCTCGGATGGGCCGAGTTCTCAGCAAACCGAGATGCTCACCTTGGATGGGCCACGTTCTCCGGAAGGGCCGAGACACAACAGTCTCGGGCAGGCCGAGGCACAGCAGCCTCGGCTGGGCCGGCATTGGGCCAGTGCCATGTTGCTCCCGCGCAGGACCTTGCTGGGCCGAGGCTCCCGTCGCTCCTCGGGCGGCCGAACTCAGTGTCCGGTACTCCAGCGCTGGACAGGGCCGAGACTGGGCCATCGCTGCTCGTTGCTGCCCTCGACCGAGTCTTCGTCAACCCCAGCGGACCGAGATCCCGGTGCTCCCAGCGGACCGAGATACTTACCTCGGCGTTGACCACCTCCAGCTCCCCGAGCTCCCCTGCACCTCCAGCTGCCCAGCCTAGGCCGCGGCTGTCTCCTTCCCCGGCTGCTTACCTCGGCGTTGACCACCTCCAGCTCCCCGAGCGAGCTCCTCCCCGCACCTCCGGCTCCACCGCCCCGGGATGGCCCCGTCCCGGCCGCCGGCATCCGCGACGGCTCTGCTCCGGCCTCGCCTGGTCCGCCCCAAGGCGGCCTCGCCCGTGCCGCCTCGCCGGCGCCTCGGCCCCAGCTGCCTCACCGTTTCCCCGAGATTCCACGACCCGGATCGAACCGAGGTCTCCGCATGGCATCGAAGGGCCGACACGAGCTCCAGCGGTCCATCCTCGGGCGGGCCGGCACCTGCCTGTCTCGGATCAGGCCGAGATGGCCTCGCCTCGGTGCCCAGCATCCTTGCCTCGGTACTCCTGTGCCTCGGCTGGGCCGGGCAGTCTCCAGCCTCGGAGCAAGCCATCGCTTCTTCGACTCGGAGCAGGCCGTGGCATCACAGCGCCGGAAGGGCCGACACATGCACAGCTCAAAGCAGGCCGGGATCTCCTCCTGTCCCGGATCGGACCAAGGGCACCAGGCCCTGCATAGACCGACATCTCCTCACCCGACGTTTCCACCTCCCCGATATATTCAGACACTCCCTCGACAAGTACCAGATGCCCTGCCAGGCGATCCTGAGGATCCCAGAGACAGGAGCAAGAGGACAAGGCCAAGGACACGGACAAGACAGGCCACGCCCATCCTGGACGTGGCTGCAGTGACGCGGATGTGACTAGAGTACAGATGATGACGCGTGTACAGTGGTGACAAGACCCCAGTGGTCATATCGTGAACAGTGATCAGTGACGTGTGGGCCACCCCTTGTCCCCTGGGCTCTCCCTATATAAAGGGCACTAGGGGGAACGCTCTGGAGGACGCCCCTGCGCGGGCTCACTCCTTTCTTCTCCCCCCGCTCACATGGAGCTCCTCCTAGCTAAGACCTCTGATACGTCCAAAACGTATCTATAATTTTTGATTGTTTCATGCCATTTTTATGCTTTTAGCACTTATTTTATATTAAGTTTATTATTTATTTGGACTAACCTACTAATAGTTGCAAAAGTGCACAATGTTCTTGTTTTACTCTTTGATGTGTAGAAATTATCAAGAATACAAGAGGAAACCTTGTTGGAGTCGAATTGGGACTTTCCTGAAATCTGTCTGAGAACTTTTTACGAAGATTGCCAGTTTGACCCTCGAAGATGACGTCAAATGGAGACCTGGATCTTACGAAAGTTGTCACAATTTTCCATACGAAGATTTTAAGCCCGAGATCAGCCCAATCGGAGTTCGGACGCGACCTGTAGGCCCGTTTTGGTGGAACCCTAAAAGGGGGTGACGGAAATCCGAGAAGATATATAAAGGGAGGAAACCTAACTCGTGGAGAACTCCTCCACCCACGAATTTCAGCCACCAAAAGCCACGTTTTTGCCTCCCCCATGGATCCCATCTCCATGGGGGAGGGCTCCCAAGAAGCCATGAAGGAGGGAGGCTAAGGGGCGGCGCTCCCCCATGATGCCGGCGGCGGGGAAAGGAGTTCCCCGCACCGCCGGCGCCGCCGCCGCCCTGCGCCGCCGCGCTCCCCCTCTCCGCCGTCTTCACCGCCATCTCCATCACCATCTCCTCCTTCTATTCAGTGGTTCATCCTCCCACAAACATCTGTACCGTCCTATGTAAACATGGTGTTTGATGCTATAATATTTATCCAATGATTTACATCATGTTTCCGTAGTTTATTTGTCTTTTGATTGCTTAATTGAATGCATGAGGTTCATTAGAGTTGTATGTCTATATGGTACTATCCTTTGGTGTCCATTATATTTGTGCGCGCATGGATAAACACCCTAGGGTTGGTAGTATTTGTAAACGAAGCGGGGGAAGTTTTGCCGGAGTGACAGAAACCTGAGAACGCGAACCGATTAGTTGCACGTATGGGAATAAGAGGACCATGAACTTAAGGCTATGTTTGGGGAAACCTTAATGCATTGTTAGTATTTGCGGATGCTTTCTAACAATCCAATCATATAGTACTTGTAATTCCAAATAGTGGAGTGCATGTATATTTAGCCTCTCCCACATAGAAAACTGCATCGAGGACAATGAAGTAAGTACCTTCACTAATTAATCTTGGACAAAGCCATCACAATTACCACCACTTTTCCACACTCATGGTACTGTTATTTTAAGGTTACTTAGTGTATTTTATTGCTGCAGCACTAACATTTACTTTCTTGCATTTATTATCTCGCAAAGCTATCTCTCATACCCGTATTGTAGTCTAGTATTATTTCCTAGATAAGTAAACGTTTAGTGTGCATAGAGTTGTATCAGTGGTTGATAGAACTTGAGAGAATACTTATCCTACCTTTAGCTCCTCGTTGGGTTCGACACTCTTACTTATCGAAAAAGCTACACGTGATCCCCTATACTTGTGGGTTATCAACCTCTGAGAGGCAATCTACACATAGCTCGAGGAGCGTTTGTACACACCGTATACAGAGGAGAAATACACCAAATAGGCTAGATGCTGCAGTAGGGGTTTTATCTCCTCACGAGAGCCCCGAAGCAGGGTAAATCCCCGTGTTGATCTGTTTGTCTGTGTGCGCAATCCTGCGCTATCCCTCCCTGAATCCTCTAGCGTCCATCGGCCCCAAACATAAGCCTACCCCTAGGCATCTGTTGTTTCATACGACGACAGGCCCATATGTCGATTGTGTGCTTTTTCAGATGACGTAGCTTCCCGCCAGCCAGCATCGTCGGTCCCGCGCGTCGTTGCGGGGCTTCTTCACCAGCTGAGGAGGGGCCGCCTCGGTGCCCCTGTTTCATCGCCCTGCTTCTGGAGCACGTCCTCGACCTTCTCCGGCCACCGATCACGCATCGATGGTATAAATCTTTCGCCTCTCTTGCTGCATAGGTTTATTTTTGTTTAGATCACCAAGTCAGTCGCGTAACCCGAGTCAGATCCCGTCCGGAAGGGTTACAAATTTATAAATATGCAGGATTGTCCATCTTTGCATATTTATAACCGTAACTCTTCCGGATTGTCCTGTTGGACAGCGCGAGTATGTGTAGATCGAGTCGTGTTCCATGTTCTACCCCTTCCCGAGACGGAATTTCGGCAGCACCTCCCCGTTGTTCTACGGATGCACACCCTCTCGGCTTGACAAGCTCGAGACGTGTATTCTGAAGAACAGCGGGAGGTGCTGCTGAAATTCCGTCTCGGGTCGGGGTAGAACATGGAACACGACTCGATCTACACATACTCGGGTGGGATAGGCCCTTCCTATTAGAAGTTTAGGTGAACCCTTGCATGCTGTAAAAGATAAAATTTGGCCGTAATAAATTGGTGACATTGAATAAATTTACGGTGACATTGCATGCATTTAATTTCATATTATTATTATTTGGCTCATAGGAAAGCAGAGGATGGCTGATAATGGGTGGATGTACAGTGGCCGAACTAGTCAGGTTGACAGAACATACGAGTGGGTATGGAAGACCAGTTTGTTAGTGAAGGAGTTTGCGCGTGGTTCAAAAAAGTCAGGCATGCGTCCAAACTGCCCTTGCGTTCATTGCAAGATGCGTAAACGTCAGGGAAAGGATGAGATGACTAAACACCTCTGGTCTCATGGGTATATGCCGAACTTCGTCATGACAGTCGACTTTGATGACTACGAACGCGAGAATGGTAGGGTGATGTGGCAGCGGATCAATGGCAATGAAGATGATGGGATTAGAAACTGGCTAGATGATCTCCGTGATGGCGACGAGCCAGATTCGCCACCCTCACAGGAGGAACCACCAGAACCGGAGGAGCCTCCAGAACCGAAGGAACCGCGTGAACCAGAGGACCTGGAGCCAACCGCGAAGGCCTTCTTTGATATGATGGCCTCGCCTCAGAGGCCTCTGTTCGAGGGTGCAAAAATTTCTCAGCTCGATGCCATCTCGCAAGCACTAGCCATAAAGCTCGAGTACGGCAACACCCGTTCATTCTTTTGAAAGAGGGTTGATACGTCCAAAACGTATCTACTTTCCCGAACACTTTTGCTGTTGTTTTACCTCTAATTTGTGTGCTTTGAATACAACTAACGCGGACTAACGCTGTTTTCAGTAGAATTGCCCTGGTGTCTTGTTTTTGTGCAGAATGTCAACTTTCGGGAAAATCCCCGGAAAATATCGTGAAGGTCCTATTTTTCCAGAAGATCCACGGAGCCAGAAGACGAGACGGAGGAGGGCCACGAGGCCCCTCACCATGTCATGGCGCGGGTGGGCCCTGGGCCACGCCACCACGTGGTGAGGGCGGCTCGGGCACCCCCTGACGCCCCCTCTGGACTACTTAACGCCTCTGACCTAAAAAGGTTGGGGGGTTCGACCATATTTCCAGAAACACTCCAGAGCTCCGCCACCATCGAAAACCCTATTTCGGGGACCAGAAACTCTGTTCTGGCACTCCGCCGGGACAGGGAATTGGAGGAGATCATCGCCATCATCATCACCGACGCCTCTCCATCAACCATCCATGACTCCCCCATCCATGTGTGAGTAATTCCCGCTGTAGGCTGAAGGGGATGGAAGGGATTGGATGAGATCGTTCATGTAATAGCTATAAGATTGTTAGGGCATGGTGCCTAGTATCCGTTGTTAGTACTTTTATGTTATTGTTGCAACTTGTTATGCTTAATGCTTGCCACTTAGGGCCCGAGTGCCATGATTTCAGATCTGAACATGTTATTGTATCATGAGGATAATCATTGTTTTAGATCATATCTGCAAGTTGTATACACATATTATTGTCCGGAACCCGAGGCCCCAAAGTGACAGCAATTGGGACAACCGGAGGGGATGGCTGTGATGTGAGGATCACATGTGTTCACGGAGTGTTAATGCTTTGCTCCGGTACTTTATTAAAAGGAGTACCTTAATTACCAGTATATTCCCTTGAGGCCCCGCTTCAAACGGGCTGGTAATACAGAAGATGTTGTGCAAGTTTCTCATTGCGAGCACGTACGACTATATACGGAACACATGCCTATGGTTACTTAGTACTTGGATGCTTTATTATTATTTACCTGCAAATGCCTTGTCTTGATTATTACATGAATCATTCTATCCATGCAGCGCCCGCTCATCCATCCCTATGCCTACAGTATTTTAATCCTGCTATTTACTGCAATCACTACTGTTGTCTTTATTACACTGCTGCTACTATTTCACTACTGCTACTGCTATAAAACTGTTGCTACTGATAATCTGTGTCGAGCAAGTCTATTTCCAGGTGCAGCTGAACTGACAATTTATCTGTTAAGGCTTATAAATATTCTTTGGCTCCCCTTGTGTCGAATCAATAAATTTGGGTTTTACTTCCCTCGAAGACTGTTGCGATCCCCTATACTTGTGGGTCATCAAGACTATTTTCTGGCGCCGTTGCCGGGGAGCATAACTTTATTTATAAGCTCACCTGAAAGTGATATTGTTCGCTGCAATTTATTCATCATGGGTAAAGCTCGTGATGAGAAGGTCCGTATATTGCCTTCCACTACAATAAAAGGTACGACTCTGAGTACCTCTGCTGCTCTTGACTCACCTACTGTTATGAGTCAACTTATTACACCACCACAAGCTTCACGTGTTGGTACTTCTGCTGAATCTGAAAATACTTCTGATAATTTTGATGATGCTTCTACTGTGCTTGACGAGAGTGTTTAATTAGGTCCTCTTTTAGATGCTGCTATTGCTAAGTCTAAACAAATTGAAAATCCTTTTACACCTGTTGGTTCACCTGAGTCTATAGAGCATTCTAGTGATGATCTTGATGAAACTTATGTGGAACTTGATGATGATTTTATTGATGCATGTCATGCTACTACTGGTGCAAGTGGCATTAAAAGTCTTCTTGCTAAACATGCTGTTAGATATAAACTGTCTCCTGATCCTAAGTTTGCCACATCTCCTATAAACATTAAAGATAAGGATTATGATTTCTCTCTTGATTTATCACATATATCCATTGTTGAGAAAGAACCTTTTCGTGGTACTGAAAATGAAAGTGCTGTAGAACACATGAATGAGCTCTCTACTTTGAGTAGTTTGTTTTCTGATGATATCAAGAAACGTGGCTACTTTGTTGCTAAATTTTTTTCCTTTCTCATTAAAGGATGAAGCTAAAACTTGGTATAATAATCTGCCTCCTGATTCTATTGATAGTCCTACTGGTTTGCTCAATGTCTTCTTTCAGAAATATTTCCTTGCTAGTGCTCAACATGCTGCTTTACTTAGAATATATAACTTTGATCAAGATGAGGGAGAGAAACTGCCTGAAGCCTGGGCAAGGTTTTGTTCTTTAATTAGGTCTCGGCCTGGGCATGAATTGGAAAAAAAATGAACTTCTTGATATATTTTATAGTGGACTAACCCCTGAATCTAGGGAATATTTGGATAGTTGGGCTGGTTTTGTTTTCAGGAAAAGAACCCCAGATGAAGCTGAGGAATTAATGGCTAAAATAAGCCAAAATCATGATGATTGGACTACACCTGAGCCGACCCCAACACCAATATCAAAGAAGAGGGGTATGATTGAATTAAATGATGAAACAATGAGGGAAGCCAAGAAATCTCTTATAGAGAAGGGTACTAAATCTGAAGATGTGAAGAATCTACCACCCATAGAAGAACTATGTAAGCCAATTCCCCATTCTTCTACAATTGAGGTACACTCTCTCCAACGCTTTATATAGGAGATATTCCCTATTCTAAACCTCCTGATCAATGCTTAGATGAGTTTGATAATTATATTGAAAAGCAAAGTAACTTTAATATGAGAGTGGAGAATCATCTAATGGACAATTCTCGTGCTATTGATAGTTTGCATGATATTGTTGAAAGAACTTCTAATGATGTTAAAATGCTTATTAAACATTTTCATATGGTTCAAACTCAAATTGATCAACTCACTAAAGTGCAAAAAGACATGCTAATTAACTCTTCTAAAGAAAAAGAGAAGCATGCTTATGAAGTGACAACTAGAGGTGGTGTTTCCACTCAGGATCCTTTATATCCTGAGGGGCTGATGCATGTAAAATGCATACATGAACTTTGCATTATATTACCTATATTTCAATCATATTTGCATCATATAAGGGTTATATCATTGTTTTATATTGATTTTGGGAATATTTCACAATTTCCCCATTTTTCTGGAATTAACCCTGCACTGTCAGAAACCTTATTTTTCAATGTTTTTACCTTTCAGGGACCCAAACGACGTCCAAATGACCTAATATTTTGCGGGGATCATTTTTTTTGGAAGAAACGAAGCGTAGGAGCGAAGGATGCGAACAAACGGAGACCCGAGGGCCAAAAGAGGTGGGCCCACATGGCCAGATTCCTTGGCCGCGTGGGACCCCCCATCTTGGGCCTCGTGGCTCCGATGCCGTCCGTTTTCATCTCCGTGGCTTCGTCTTGACCTAAAACCGACTATAAAAATAGTCCCCCCGAGGAGTTTCGTGAGGAGGCGGCGGAGAAACACAAAACCACGAAACAAAGAGTCAGAAGGCTGCCGCCAGAGAAGATCGGAGGGGGAAACACCGCCGAAATCACCTCCGGAGGGCTCCACCCCCCTCCGACGTGTTCATCATCAACATCTACAGCAAGATCATCTCCATCTCTCCACTGTAAACTCTTGGCAAACATGATATATGATGCAATATACTATTCCCTTGATCTATTGTGTCTCCCCATCTATGTTTGAGAAGTGATTTCACTAATACAGAACGACACATCGGAAACGGGCCAAAAACCCCTTCGGCAACGGAGAAAGGGTCCGTGTCCCCGACCCTGTCACTGATGTGAAGGCCTTCATCGGTAACGGAGGCAAAAAACCGTTTCCGATGAGGTCTCCATTTGGCAACGGTTGGCGCAGACCTCCGTTGCTTTAGTTTTCCTACATCAGATACGGAGTTTTCCATCTACCCGTTTGCACTGAGCTTTTCTCATATTTCGGTTATATGCCATAATACATGAAAGGCTGATTGCACAATGCAATAAAACGTTATTCAATTCATAACATAGAACAAATGCCATCATTACATTGGTATACAATAATATCACTGTTTTTTACAATTTGACTACAATCATATCCATCACACATTGGCATAATGTAATATCACCTATTACACTTTGACTACAATCATGAACTCTAAACCTATAAGCAACTAACCTAACAAGATGGAAGGCTGGCTTAATTAAGTCAGCCTTCCATCTTTGACTTGGAGCTCACCTTCTATGAGCTCTCGGTCGTCGCAGTACCCACTCCAAGACCAGTATCCACGAAATTCCCTTGCCTTAAGTTTTCTGGTTCTCGGAATGATAGATTGGTACTTTTATGCAGTGTTGCCGAAATAAACTCCTCCGTGAAAAAAAAAACTATTAGCGAAATGTACAAAATACATCTGGATATTAAAAAAATCGGTGGCTATTTTCCAGCAACTGCTTTGTTCGGTTGCCATTTTCGAGAAACTGCTAATACCAACGGCAAATATCCAAGAACTGCTCTGTTTGGTGGCAGACAGTTCGCATTCCTTCCTTCTCTTCTTCCTCGTTCCACCCCAATCCCCTTCGCAAGCGTGGACATCACCAACGACAGCAAGGTGCTTTCTTCTGCCGGCTTCCACATTCCACCGGAGTACTACGTGGACATCCAACTTGTATACAAAATCAAGGGTGGAGACGGGAGGGACGGAATGGGTGATCTAGCGGAAGACCTCATCGACAAATTATACGCCAACATGAAGAAGGAGTTCCCATCCAACCAGCACGGTTTTTGGGAGCGGATGCCGCTGCACAAAGTTCATCTGCATCACAGCCGGTCACAGAGAGATTTATACCTTTCACCCGGCGGGAGATCGAGGAGGTGCAGGCCTCTGCCAGATGCGCTGAGATGCTACCAGTGCGCTACGACGCAATCACCTCCTCCTCCTTCTCCTTCGTCAACATCCACCTCCTCCTCCTTCTCCAGATCAGACACCACCTACAGATCCTCCACCACCTCCAGATCGGCCACTTCCTCCTCCAGATCGGCCACTTCCTCCTCTAGATGGGTTTCTGCTGGTAGATCCGCCGGAGGTGCTGCACCACCACCTCATGAATGACCTCCTCCACATCGGCCTGGCTCAGAAGAAGCCGGGCATCACCGGAGGAGGAGGGCGTCATATGGTGGCGCTGCCGCATCATTAGCGGACGCATGGCCGCCTCCAGATCGACCTTCCCCTCACGAAGGGCTGCCGCTAGAACGGTGCTACCGCGGCGGCTAGAGCCGCGGCCGCGATGGCCGGATCTAGAAGCGCTGACAGAGGAAGCGATTAGAGAGAGTGAGGAGAGTTGAAAGCCACAGTGTGCGGCGGCTAGGGTTGGAAGAGAGACAGTGAGAGAGTGATAATGAGAACGAGCCGGCAGTATATATAAGCATCACATTGGCAACGGACATTTTATATAACCGTTTCCATTGATTTTACACCAGCGAGAGAGTAAACTTACTACCAGACTTACTAACAGGTACTCTAAATTACATTTGAACGCAGAGACCACTTAGCAGCTAATGCTACTGCATACGGACTTGATAATGAAGTAAAAGATTACATATATGCTACTACTAGCTAATGCTACTACTAGCAGCTGCTGATGAAGACTCGGGCTCGTCGTCGCTGTACACGAGTGCGTCCCTCCGGCATAAGGTACCGTCGAAGATCTTGATGAAGAACCCGTTGTCGCCGTCGAACTCGAAGCACAAAAAGTGCCCCTGCTCAAGCTTGTACGCTTGGGCGAATGACTTCCATCCCTGGCCGAGGTACAAATTCCCCCCGGCACTCACGGCCGTCTTCACCGCCCAGCTGCCGTTCTCGCAGTCCTCCATCTTCAGATGCATGGTAGCTGCCACCATACCTTGGAGCTTCTCTGCGAACGCCCTCGGGAGCCTCAGGCGGCTCTCGATACCCTTGTACAGGATAACCAAGAACTCGAAGCCGCGCAGCTCCGGGGACATGTCTTCAGAGGACGGTGAGGGTGACACCGATGGCGTGGCATTGCGGCTGCGCCCCCTACCACGGCCACGCCCTCGTCCACGGCCGCGACCGCTGATGGTACCTCTCGCCGGGGACATGTCTTCAGAGGATGGTGAGGGCGACACCGAAGACATGGCATTGCCGCTGCGCCCCCTACCACGGCCTCGCCCTCGTCCACGGCCGCGACCGCTGCTGGTACCTCTCGCCATGGATTTGGACAGAGGGGATCTGGCGAAGTTTGAATAACTGTAGGCGATGGACTGGGCTTCAAAGAGACCGCTGCTGGTACCTCTCGCCATTTATACTCGCGGGTCTGCTCCGCCCACCTCCCCATCTGCCCATTCGCTAGCCTCCACGTATCAACATTTTCAACGGTTGGAAAATTCTATCCGTTACCATAGAGGCAAATATTGGAAACGGACAATTTTATTAACCGTTGCCAATATAATAGGTGACGGAGATTGGAAATGGTCCGTTGCCAATGTAGGCGGGCCTGGTCAGGTTTGTACGCACCGGCCGCGCGGAAAGCGCGATTCTCCGTCGCCTAACACCTGCCGTTTCCATAGAGGGGTATCCGATGTGTCGTTCTGTACTAGTGTTTTTTCATGGCAATAGTGAAATAGTTCGTTGATTGGTTGCATACAAGTTTTGTTATCTTTTATGATTGTCTTTATGTACAATATATGAGTGCACACATATGTTGGGGAATGCATGTAAGGTGATCACCGGTAATGTAATGGAGTGAGGGAGACTTGGGAGGACATGTAAACCTGAGACCGAGTCATGAAGTTACTTTATTGGGGGATATATATAGGGGACCTTAGAACTTAAGGCTATGGTGGGACTTTTATGTCTTAATAATTCTTGTGTGCTCATTTACTTGGCCATGAGATCCATCATAAGGGGTTTTAGTTCATTTACTTGGCTACACCTATTTATGGCTCCTTCCTAGAAGAAACAATTAAGACTGAAACATGTGCTTCACTAATTGTGACAACCACACGAATGAAATAACAATTGCTAGAACATTTGCTCCCTTGAGATATTTGCTACTTGAGATATTTGCTACTTGCTACTTTGAGAAACTTGCTCTAAGAAACTTGCGTTTGAAACTTGATTGAGAAACTTGTTACTAGATAAACCCATTCCACATCACTTGCTTTCATTAGTTAGTTCCTTTCATATTTAAACTTATTGCTTTGCACAAACGGCCATATAAGAGGGTTATAGGGCTTTAGAGAATAGATAGTTTACCTTCAGCTCCTCGTGGGTTCGACACTCAAATACTTATCGAATTGTGCTACAGTGATTCCTTGCTCTTGGGGATTATCAAGCACTTTTCTGGCGCCGTTGCCGGGGAGCGTTGTGCTAAGCTTTTATTCTTGTTTGCATTGCATACTAACATATAAATCTAAAACATTATTATAAAATGGAAAACAACCAAACAATTATAGAGCTGTATAATATCTATCTTGAGTTAGGACATGAAGTGTTTGAGGAGAAAATTAAATTTTATTTGCATAACAATCATGTTTGTGGTAGTACTAATTCGTTGAACACCTTTATTGCTAATGCTAAGGAAAACCTTAAGCTTGGGGAAGTTTGTTTTGATGAATATGATATTTTTAGTCCCCCAAGTTTGGAAGAGAAAATTTATTTTGATGATACTATGTCTCCCATTTATGATGATTACAATGATGTATATGATATTTTCAGTCCACCTACTATTGAGGATGAAAGTGATTTAATTGAGTTTGATGATCCATTATGCTCATTAGATGATAAGTCTTTATGTGGTGATTCTATTCAAAACTATGTGGTTATGTTTAACTTTAATGCTTGCAACTATTATGAGAGAGGAAGAGATAAGAATCCCCTTTATGTTTCTATGTTATTTAAAATGCAAGCTATTGATTATTATATGCATTGGTTACCTCAAATTTGTTGTTATTTATTCATATATAAAATTCCAATGCATAGGAAGAGAGTTAGACTTAAAAGTAAATTGTTTAATATTCTGTGGTGTGTTCCTTATGCTTTAATTTCCTATTCGGTTTGAGCACACCTTTATATCTTTACAACATGTAAAATATCTTTACCTACTGTTTTGTGACAATTAGTTTAAGATTTTCATTTTATATAAAATTTGGGAAAGTAAATGAGAAGGATGAGTAATGGAGAAGTTGGGGTCGACCTTGAACATGTGTTGTTCATGCCAATGGAACCGTTGCAAAGTCTCTATCATTAAAACTTTTCCCAAAGCTAAAACCAAATAAAAAGAGTGTTTATGTTGTATATATTTGCTTCTCCTTTTGCCTTTTTGCTAAATCAAAAACAACAAAAATATTTTCCTTCTTCTTTGATTGTTTCTCTTGATTCTTGCTTGGTTCTTTTTGATTTTTATCTTCAGCTTAAGTTTTGGGTTTTTGAGTCAAGGTGCTTGTTTACTACCGTAACATCACCTTTGTATCTTATTTTTCATCTTAATGGCAAGAATAACCTCTTTTGAGAGGTAGGATTAAACAATAGTGATTTGCTGTCCAGAAAACAGATTCCTGAGCTTCACTGCGAAAAATGTATAAAATCACAGAAGAGGAATTTTGACCTGATATTTTACGACAGCAATATTCAGTTATTAATACACATTTCATTAGTTCAAAGTTTTCTGATTTGAGCAACGTAAGTGCCTCTGAAAATTCACTCTTTACGGGCTGTCCAGTTTTTGACAGATTCTGTCTTTATTTTGCATTACTCTCATTACTTGTGTTTTGTGTGGTTCTATTGATCAAAGAGCAATACACAACCATAGTAATATTAGCTAATGTGTAGAATCAACTCATGATATGTCTTTGCTGTACCTATGAGGATTTCATTTATGGAGACACTAACCCCTCTAATCAAGTTTTATGATGAGTTTTGTGTGAAGAGAACTTTCAAGTGGAAGAGTTGAGGGTGATGAATAAAGATCACGAGGGACAAACACTCAAGCTTGGGGATGTTACCCCTAGGCTCACCCTACATATATCAAATAAGTACAAGAATTTAAGCTTGGGGATGCCAAGCCACCTCACTCCAACCATCTTGATACCAAGTAAGTAAGCCTAGCTATATGGCTATAAAGAAAGCGCTTTACGGGAGGCAACCCGGTTGTTTTTACTTTTGATTTTCTTTGTGTCCTCTTGCTGTAACAAGAGACTTAGTTTTTAGTTTAGTTTCTGGAATTCTTAATAAAGTGCCAAGTTTTACCTATTTTGGCTTGAAAAAGTTGCTTTTGCATTCGGAGATTTTATTCCAGCACGAATCTGTGCACGGTATGATTTTTAATTCCTATTCTGTAACTCCGAATGAGCTGATATTTGAACTGTAGTTGCAACTTTTCATCCTCTGTAAGCATGAATTTTTCAGATTTTTTCGACATATTTAAGTAGGGTAGAAAAATACGTTTTGCTGCTGTTTTTCTGGACAGATTCTGTCCCATTTTGTTTGATGCATTCTTTGAACTTTTAACTTGAATCTTTTTGATCCAATTGAGTTTATAAGTAGGCATACAACATTATACACTTTCTGGACATTCATATGAATTTTTTTTAAGGATTTTATGCAGCAAGCAATTCATTTGTCTATCACTACTAATGTCACCCCACAGAAAAGAAATGGGAGAAACGGTGTTTTGAAGTTTTTTCACAGGGATTAGAGGAGATGCACCAAGAGCTATCCAAGGATGGTGAAGACCATAAGCTTGGGGATGTGAAGACAACCCCACTGGACCAACACACTCTCGGTTTGCACACGTCTAACTTCTGTTTTTCGATCAATGCACTTTATCGCATAAACTTGGAGCGTCTTTTATTTGCTTTTTATTTCGGTTTGATTTTTGTTTGTCTTGAGACCACCACTATCATTTATATATGAGAAAGCTACTGGAAATTTGGGTTGAATTAAGTTGGATGCTATTAAAAAGATTGGGAAAGGGATGTTTGAGTTGATTCAAAAAGATACATATAGTTGCATGATTCATGTGCTTTTTAATGAGTATTAATTTGCAAGTGTTTTATCAAGAGCTATCTTTTATTCATGTTTTGATGCTGAATGTTACTTTACTTTGTTTAACATGGATTGGTTAGTTCTATGGACACTTATGCATGCATTTAGACGGTCAACTTTCTCCCTCTTGCTAGCCCAAAAATTCCAACAAGTAAAAACTTGTTTTCCAACACCTTCAACCAAAGTTTTTCCAGTGAGTCCACCATATCTACCTATTAGCTTTATGCTATTCCGAGTATGTTTATCATGTTATTTTGTATTATCTATACTTCTGAATTAAAATGCTTATGTTATTGATTGTTATGGGAAAAGTTGGTTAAAGAGCTCTCACGAACTTGATGCACACTTTACTTTCATTGCACTTAATAAACATGACCCATTGTGATTAAAATTATGAAGTTGTGAGCTTGACAAGAGTCTTGGTTGGGAGTTAGCTCATATGTGCTGTCACATGGCAAGCTTTCAACGTGCTCTTTATATTTAGTTGATATCATGTACTTTTGTTTATGGATGCTTATCATGGTGCCAAATAAATGCGGAAACTTAGTAAGTTTAATGAGTTTGTATAAATGGCTAGAGAGACGCCTGGGCCGCTAATCTAAGCCATGCATCATTCATGGTGGAAATTTACTTACATGCTATGGTGAACCTTCAGTGATGCACCTCACAATAAAAAGCTATACCAATAGTAAATAAAAAGGTGTTGAGATTGTTCATTTTGTTTGTTTGTCTTGTCATTTTGACATGGGCTTGTTCCATGTCCTGGGACAAGAGGTACCCCAGTTGACGCTCTTGATGACGCTATTATATTACTTACAATGACCTTAACTTGAACTTGCTGTGTGTCCCAAGTTGAGTAACACCGTGGTGTAGGTACTCGTATTCACGGGGCATGAGACATTCAACCCATACTTTGTCAAGCACACTACTCATATTTGCTTTCACTTTAAACTTTAACCATTCAAGATGCTATGATAGGGGTAATGAGAGCTTGACACCAATGAATACCACATTGCAAACATTAACTTAAGTAGAAGCATTTGGAAGTTAGATGAAACTTATTCATGTTTTACCTCTACTCATTTATCTATCTTTCCAAAGTGTCCACCTTTTATATTCAGATTTCATAAGAATACTCTATGACCATTATAGGATGTTTTTACTTTTCATTATGCATACATTTGGTCCATAGTACTTTCTTCTATGTTACACTTTGTGAATTATCATTGAACATCCTTTCATTGAATATTTGATATCACTTTATAATCTATCTTGTATATTGCTACTCCTTTGAAGAATGAATCATTTGACTCTATGTAGCAATAGTAATCATCTTTGATATCCATTGATAGTATTAAAATGCAAAGTCCATGTTAGTTTTATCACCTTCATACTCGAGGACGAGTATAGGTTAAGCTTGGGGATGTTGATGCATGTAAAATGCATACATGAACTTTGCATTATATTACTTATATTTCAATCATATTTGCATCATATAAGGGTTATATCATTGTTTTATATTGATTTTGGGAATATTTCACAATTTCCCCATTTTTCTGGAATTAACCCTGCACTGTCAGAAACCCTATTTTTCAATGTTTTTACCTTTCAGGGACCCAAACGACGTCCAAATGACCTAATATTTTGCGGGGATCATTTTTTGGAAGGAACGAAGCGTAGGAGCGAAGGAAGCGAACAAACGGAGACCGAGGGCCAAAAGAGGTGGGCCCACGTGGCCAGATTCCTTGGCCGCGTGGGACCCCCATCTTGGGCCTCGTGGCTCCGATGCCGTCCGTTTTCGTCTCCGTGGCTTCGTCTTGACCTAAAACCGACTATAAAAATAGTCCCCCGAGGAGTTTCGCGAGGAGGCGGCGGAGAAACACAAAACCACGAAACAGAGAGTCAGAAGGCTGCCGCCGGAGAAGATCGGAGGGGGGAAACGCCGCCGGAATCACCTCCGGAGGGCTCCACCCCCCTCCGGCGTGTTCATCATCAACATCTACAGCAAGATCATCTCCATCTCTCCACTGTAAACTCTTGGCAAACATGATATATGATGCAATATACTATTCCCTTGATCTATTGTGTCTCCCCATCTATGTTTGAGAAGTGATTTGTTCATGGCAATAGTGAAATAGTTCGTTGATTGGTTGCATACAAGTTTTGTTATCTTTTATGATTGTCTTTATGTACAATATATGAGTGCACACATATGTTGGGGAATGCATGTAAGGTGATCACCGGTAATGTAATGGAGTGAGGGAGACTTGGGAGGACATGTAAACCTGAGACCGAGTCATGAAGTTACTTTATTGGGGGATATATATAGGGGACCTTAGAACTTAAGGCTATGGTGGGACTTTTATGTCTTAATAATTCTTGTGTGCTCATTTACTTGGCCATGAGATCCATCATAAGGGGTTTTAGTTCATTTACTTGGCTACACCTATTTATGGCTCCTTCCTAGAAGAAACAATTAAGACTGAAACATGTGCTTCACTAATTGTGACAACCACACGAATGAAATAACAATTGCTAGAACATTTGCTCCCTTGAGATATTTGCTACTTGAGATATTTGCTACTTGCTACTTTGAGAAACTTGCTCTAAGAAACTTGCGTTTGAAACTTGATTGAGAAACTTGTTACTAGATAAACCCATTCCACATCACTTGCTTTCATTAGTTAGTTCCTTTCATATTTAAACTTATTGCTTTGCACAAACGGCCATATAAGAGGGTTATAGGGCTTTAGAGAATAGATAGTTTACCTTCAGCTCCTCGTGGGTTCGACACTCAAATACTTATCAAATTGTGCTACAGTGATTCCTTGCTCTTGGGGATTATCAGGGGCATCCCAAAAGAGTTGAACAAGATACTCAACGAATTAAAGAAACCAGTGCTCCTTCTAAGAAAAAGAAGAAGAAACATAAAACTATTGTAGAATCCTCAGAACCTGTTAATGATCCTAATAGTATATCTATTTCTGATGCTGAAACTGAAAGTGGTAATGAACATAACAATGATAATGATAAGAATGATGCTTCTGATAAAGAAGAAATTGAAGAGGAACCTGAAAAGCATGCTAAAAATAAAAAGTACACTAAGGAAGACTTCACTACTAAGAAACATGGTAATGAAAGAGAACCTTGGGTTCAAAAGCAAATGACTTTTCCTGTTAAGAAATTGAAATCAAAGGAAGAAGAACACTATAATAAATTTTGTGATTGGATGAAACCTTTGTTCTTGCAAATTCCTTTGACTGATGCTATTAAATTGCCTCCTTATTCAAAGTATATGAAAGATATTGTTTCTAACAAAAGGAAAATTCCCAATGAGGAAATTTCTACTATGCTTGCTAATTATTCTTTCAATGGCAAGGTTCCAAAGAAGCTTGGAGATCCAGGTATACCAACCATTCCTTGTTCCATCAAAAATAATTATGTTAGAACTGCTTTATGTGATTTGGGAGCAGGAGTTAGTGTTATGCCTTTCTCTCTTTATAAGAGACTTTATTTGGATAAACTGATACCAACTGATATATCTTTGCAAATGGCTGATAAATCTACTGCTGTTCCTGTTGGCATTTGTGAGGATGTCCCTGTTCAAGTGACTAATAACTGTTTAATCTTGACTGATTTTGTTGTGCTTGAGATGCCTGAAGATGATAATATGTCTATTATTCTTGGGACACCTTTTCTTAATACTGCAGGTGCTGTTATTGATTGCAACAGAGGAAAAGTGACTTTCAATGTGAATGACAAAGAGCACACTGTTTATTTTCCCAAAAAGGTGGACAAAATATTTGGAGTTAATACTATTTCTAATTTTAGAACTATCAAAGTGGGAAGTATTGATTGCCCCATATATGAACATCAAGAAGGATATCAAAATATTATGATTGGATCCATATCAATACAATTCAAGGTAACATAATTGGTTCATGAGGTTTGATTTCTTTTATGTCATATAAAATTTATTTGGTGGCAAGACTTGATCAACCTTGTTAACAAATACATTTTAAATGCATAGAGAAACTAAACAACATTTCTTTCTTCATCCTTGTTTTACCTACTGTAGTATTGTTTAGTTTGCAAAATTTTAGTTTTGTTTAATTTTTGAAAATCATTTTTCTGTCCTGAAATCATTACTTTTAACACCCAGAAAATGTGCATTTTAAAAGTTTTCAAAAATTCATAAAAATTATACCACTGGTCCTATTTTTGAAAGAGCATTGTGGGAGTGCCTGGGGCTGACCAGGGGGCCCCACCATGCCTGCTCACCACATGGTGGCGCGGCCAGCCTTGGGGCCGCGCCATGACATGGTGAGGGCCCCACCTGGCCCTCCACTCACTCAGCCACGTACCACCTCACTCACTCTCACGACAAAACACTCCACCATTGCTCAAACTCGAGTTCTTGCTGTTCTTGCTCGCGATTTTCGATCTCCTTGCTCAGCCCATCTTTGCTGCTGAGATTTGGGGCATTTGTTCTCCGGTATGTGACTCCTCCGAATATCCAAGTAGAATTTTGTTTAGTGAAGTATATCTTGAGTATTTTGCTGCTGTAGGTGACATGTTAACTGAGTTCCCATGCTTGTTCTATGTTGGAATAATTAGTTTTGATGCATGTTTAGTCCTCTAGCAAGTTCCTATAGTAGTTCCCCTCATTTAGTTGTCTCAAAATCAATTTTTATAATGATTGTCAAAAATTTCAGAAAAGGAATATGCATAACCACACCTATGGAGATATTTTTGAGAGGGATTGCAAAGGGTGGCAAGGCCTTCAAGAGCAGCCACTCGAATTAGGCGATCCTACGATGAAGATCTCATTGCACCAAGCATTGGCGATGAGAGGGATGATGGAGTTCCAAATCCATCATCTTTCCCATGCACTGACTTTTTGCGTATGCAGGGCTCCTTGATGATTTCTTGTTCCTTGTTCAGGGGTTGGTTTGACTACATATATGCAGGATGAAAGTAACCAATATGTTATGCTCACCAAAACTTTTGTTGAGAGCTTTAAATTTGGCAACTCTTCTTTCACGCCATCCGTTAAATTTAAAATTTATAATAGGCCTGTTACCATGACTTTGAAGGATTTTTGTGCTGCCATAGATATTGCTCCTTCAGGTACAGCGAAGAGGATTCAAGGTCGCCCCAACGATTTGCTGGAACTTTACCGAGAGGTGACCAATGATGATGACCGCACCGCCCAGCGTGGCAAGATAAGGAACATTCAGCTCCCTGCCATTAGATATTTTACTTACTATCTTGCCACTAGTATTCTTGGTAGGTAGAACACCAGCAACATTTCTAATTATCATCTTGCTTTTCTGGATGCTGCACTTACTGGTAACACATCTTATAATCTTGGTGCTCTCATTGCTCGTCGTTTAGCTGCTAGTGGACCCATCTATGGAGGGATTGTTGCTTCACGAGTTATTGCATATCTAGGCCTTCCTGTTGATCCTAATGATGAGTTGTTACCCCCATTTAGACTCAACCTTGCTGCCATGAAAGATCATCAATTTGTTACTAAAGATTCTTGTGAAAGAAACCTAGTCTATAGGGATTTATTTACTGATGGGGACGAAAGGACGGTTCCTTTGCCGCAGCCCGTTTTGTTTGGTCTTAACAGGAGATTGTGGTCACGCTCAAAGGAGGAGTTGGATGAGCAGCTGAGGTTGCTTGGTTTCCATGACCAGCACGACTCTGAGCACCAGGAGGATGGGTCGGCCGCCGACCACTACACCGTGCACTACACCGGTGCGTCGTCGAGTTCATATCAGGACGAAGACCCTTCTTCGTCATACTACGGAGGCGCCACTTCGTGGCCACGTTGGGATTGATCTCCACTTAGGCCAAAAGCCTAAGCTTGGGGGGAGGTATACCGACATCTCACTCATTTACATATCATATCCTGTCGGTACTTTGTATATCCATGTTTCGATTTTCTTTCTTTCTTTTTGTTGTGTCTTCTTTTATTCGCTTTCCAAAACACAAAAAGACCAAAAATATTTCTGTTGTTTCTCTCTATTTATTTCTTTAGTTCCTATTATTAGTTTGCTTGACTTTTAATTTCGGTTTGATATTCGAAAATCCAAAAAGATTTTGCTTTGTTTGCTTGTTTCCTTATGTTCTTGTTTTAAATTCGAAAACACCAAAAATATTTGTCGTTCTTCTTCGGTTTTGTAAAGTTTGCTGCAGAGTTTAGCGGTCTTCGATGACTCCATGGAGCTTGGTTATCATTTCATATTATTCGAGCCACACAAGTGAAAAGCAATTATGACGATCTACACAATTCGAGTTGGGGTGAGAGGCTGGTATGAACTCTATTTGTTTTCATTTTTGTACATATACTCATCCATGTGAACATGCTTAGTTGGTTCATGTGAGGTATACGTCATTTAATGGATGCTTAGTAGTTTATGTTCTCTTATGATCAGTTCCAATTTATTAATAGTGGGTGGCATGTTATATAGATGTTGCTTGCATTGTTCTGTTCATAAAAGGGTATGACATTGTGGTATCCTCCTCTGAATAATTCATTTGAATTGACTTGGCACATGCTCACGCATGCATATGACTGAAAACAAAAAGTCAATAAGCCTCGATGATTTACTTTGCCTCAGAGTACTTGTATCATTTTTATGCCTCCGTTAATTTTATTTTGTCGCAAGCATGATTATGACGGTTATTGCTCTCTTGATTGTCGCTTTCCAGTCTATTGCTAGCCTCCACTTGTACTGAGCGGGAATGCTGCTCGTGCTTCCAAATCCCTGTAAACCAAGTTATTCCAAAGAGTCCACCATAAATACCTATGCATGGCATTTCAAACCATTCAAGCAAATTTTCATGTGCTACCTTTAAAACCTTCAAATTACTTCTCATTTTGTGACACTGTTTTTAGCTCATGAGGAAGTAGTAGTTGGGTTTGTTATCTTCCATACTAAATTAAGTACCCCGACTTGCATGCTTCATCTGCTTGTCACTAATTTTGCAAAGAGCTGGTTAGACCATTATAACATCAAAAAGCTAAACAAATAAAAATAGGCACTCCTCCATGGTATGTGATTGTTGGCAGGCACCCGAGGATTCGGTTAGCCATGGTTTGTGAAAAGCAAAGGTTGGGAGGAGTGTCATACTATATAAGTGCATGCTATAAATGCTTAATATCAACAATTCGGAACCGCTCTCAACTTGTTTAGTATGGAAGATAACAGAAACTCTATTGCCATTCGTTGACAGGAACAACCACCTCCCAAAACATTTTTACTTCTGTTTTAAAAATAAAAAGCTCTAGCACATGTTAATCCCTGCTTCCCTCTGCGAAGGGCCAATCTTTTACTTTTATGTTGAGTCACCATCCTTTCTATGAGCACCTTCTCGAGAGCATAATTGTCATTCTTAGTGTAATGTGCTTGTCCCAGAATGCGGTTAACTGCGGTATAACTCTGATGCTTTTATCTTTGATAATCTTTACTTCTAGTCTTCCCTTGAACTTCAGAGGTGCCTGGGCATTTATGTTTTGCTGTACAAATACGGGCAAGCGAGATACCACCTTATCATATCTTATTATGAGCATTGCAATCCTGCTGACAGATATGTTTCATGTTGTCTATTATTAGTATGTTGGTATCTTTTCATGATTGACATAACTATTAGGTGACATTATTTGCATGTATCTTATTATGAATTGCCTAAGTACTTGTCCACATAGTGAGAATATATACACCATATGAAGCAAATGTGTTCGTGAAAGTTCTTTTATCGCACTCAGTTGTTAACTGAATCGCTTGAGGACAAGCAATAAGCTAAGCTTGGGGGGAGTTGATACGTCCAAAACGTATCTACTTTCCCGAACACTTTTGCTATTGTTTTACCTCTAATTTGTGTGTTTTGAATACAACTAACGCGGACTAACGCTATTTTCAGCAGAATTGCCCTGTGTCTTGTTTTTGTGCAGAAAGTCAACTTTCGGGAAAATCCCCGGAAAATATCGCGAAGGTCCTATTTTTCCAGAAGATCCACGGAGCCAGAAGACGAGACGGAGGAGGGCCACGAGGCCCCCTCACCATGTCATGGCGCAGGTGGGCCCTGGGCCGCGCCACCACGTGGTGAGGGCGGCTCGGCACCCCCTGACGCCCCCCTCTGGACTACTTAACGCCTCTGACCTAAAAACGCCGGGGGGTTCGACCATATTTCCAGAAACACTCCGAGCTCCGCCGCCATCGAAAACCCTATTTCGGGGACCGAAACTCCGTTCTGGCACTCCACCGGGACGGGGAATTGGAGGAGATCATCGCCATCATCATCACCGATGCCTCTCCATCAACCATCCATGACTCCCCCATCCTTGTGTGAGTAATTCCCGCTGTAGGCTGAAGGGGATGGAAGAGATTGTATGAGATCGTTCATGTAATAGCTATAAGATTGTTAGGGCATGGTGCCTAGTATCCGTTGTAGTACTTTTATGTCATTGTTGCAACTTGTTATGCTTAATGCTTGCACTTAGGGCCCGAGTGCCATGATTTCAGATCTGAACATGTTATTGTATCATGAGGATAATCATTGTTTTAGATCATATCTGCAAGTTGTATACACATGTTATTGTCCGGAACCCGAGGCCCCAAAGTGATAGTAATTGGGACAACCGGAGGGGATGGCTGTGATGTGAGGATCACATGTGTTCACGGAGTGTTAATGCTTTGCTCCGGTACTTTATTAAAAGGAGTACCTTAATTACCAGTATATTCCCTTGAGGCCCCACTGCAAACGGGCTGGTAGGACAGAAGATGTTGTGCAAGTTTCTCATTGCGAGCACGTACGACTATATACGGAACACATGCCTATGGTTACTTAGTACTTAGATGCTTTATTATTATTTACCTGCAAATGCCTTGTCTTGATTATTACATGAATCATCCTATCCATGCAGCGCCCGCTCATCCATCCCTATGCCTACAGTATTTTAATCCTGGTGTTTACTGCAATCACTACTGTTGTCTTTATTACACTACTGCTACTATTTCACTACTGCTACTGCTATAAAACTGTTGCTACTGATAATCTGTGTCGAGCAAGTCTATTTCCAGGTGCAGCTGAACTGACAATTCATCTGTTAAGTCTTATAAATATTCTTTGGCTCCCCTTGTGTCGAATCAATAAATTTGGGATTTACTTCCCTCGAAGACTGTTGCGATCCCCTATACTTGTGGGTCATCAAGGGTGCCCCGGAAAGAAAAAAATTCACGGCTTGGTTCAGGGAAAAGGTAATTTCTAACCTGTCCCTTCTACCTTACAATCCGTGTCTTGTCCCTCCTACTAATGCACAAACAATTTGTACTTTTAGGGAGCTGATCCCAACGTTGTGATGTCCGATGAGTTGAGATGTGTCTCCCAAGGTTGTAACCGTAGAGTCGAGATGTATGAGAAGTATGATGTGAATGGGTACCGCTACCATACAGAGTTTCACCAGAACAGTCGGCCTAATGCAAAGACTATAAATACCGGGGTCTTCACCAAAGGAGCCGGTGAATTTGATTACTACGGAAGGTTACAGAACGTATATGAGCTGACGTTCAATAACACGAACATAGAACTCAATCTCGTTGTGTTCAAATGCCACTGGTTCGGCCCTGTGGATGGACTTAAAAGTACCCCTTCCATTGGGTTAGTTGAAGTTAAGCCTTCAACCACCTACCATGGATCCGATATCTTTGTTGTGGCTCACCAAGCTAGGCAAGTTTATTATTTGCCCTACCCATGCAAGAAAGAGGGACTCATTGGCTGGGAAGTCGTGTTCCATGTATCACCACGTGGTAAGCTACCCATGCCCTCGGAAGACGATTACAACAACATTGACCGTAAAACATGCGAGGGGATTTTCTATCAAGAGGAACAAACCTTTGGGGACTTTGGCATACAAGGTCTTGAGGACCGCGAGGACAATGCACAGACAGGTGGTGACTTAGTGGTGGATGTAAAGGACATAGATATGCTCAACAAGTTACATTGTGATGACGAAGATGGGCCTCCACCGTGCGATGAGGTTCCAACTTACACACGTGATAGTGATGTTGCTAGTGATGATGAGAACCCAAGACTTAATTATGAGACTGATGATTCGGGTGAGGGTCTTTTTTGTCCTTATGCGTAGTATTTACTTTTCAACATGCTTAGTCTTTCAACATGCTTCTTCTTAATTGCATTACATCTTTATTCTTATTTTCTACATTTTATTATGTCTTTATTATGCTTAGTATTTATTTTTCAACATGCTTATTAATTGTTTACCCTTTCTCAATGCAGGTGATTGACCAAGATGAGCCAAGGCAAGGAATCATCGGCCTCAGATATCGGTACCTCGAGCTCTCAGGAGATGTAGGATGTGTCCGGGTGTGTTTGTATGAATGTTTGGATGAATTCGAACTATGTTTGTGTTATTTGGAGTTTGTATGAATGTTTGTATGAATTCGAATTGTGTTTGAGTCATTTGGAATTTGCATGATGGTTTGGATTATATATGTGATGTTCTGTGATGTTTTAAAATTTGAGCAATTTTAATTGTATTTAAAATGTGCTAGAAACCAGCAGAACCAATTTGCAGAAACTAACAAATTATGGTCACCCATACGCCGACGGCATTGCCGTCGGCGTAGGATCCCGGCCGGACGCACAGGATGCTGCCACGTCGCCCGAAGCGGACCATATGGTTACCCATAAGCCGACGGCAAGGTCATCTCCCAGGCGCCCAGGAAGCGGCCACGTGGCGCTCAGAGGCCGACGGCAATGCCGTCGGCGTATGTTGAGCTAACGGAAACGTGGGGATGCTGTCTTGTGGGGCCCACCAGAGCATACGCCGACGGCCGCCGCAGACGCCGACGGCAGTTTGGGTACGCCGACAGTTCGAGACGCCGACGGCCGCCGTCGGCGTATGTATACGCCGACGGCATTCGTGCATACCCCGACGGCGTCCGGCCGTCGGCGTCTTGGTCGATTCCTGTAGTGGCCTTTGCAATTGAAATTATCTTCAGAACTAGCTGCAGTTGATTTCATAATATATTTTGTTGCTCTAAAATTCGTGTATGTTCAGTGAAAGTGAAACTTTTTAGTGCTTACTTAATTTAGCAAAAATGCTCCTTCTATTGGTTCAATGCCACATGATTTTACAGTATCATATAATGGTTAATCACACCTAATTGTCATTTATTTATATAAAGAGAAATCTACTGGAGTATAATTCTGCAACTAAAGAAGGTTTGAATTAACATGCATGTAATATCGATATAATATTTTTTTATTTGTGAAGTCTATTAATAACCTGGAATCTCCCAAGTAAGTGATGATTTGTATGAGAGCTTGATTTTAAATTTTAACATTTGGCATGCTAAGAAAGAGGGCGTTTTCTTCCAATGATTGTAGGTGCACAAATAATGTTGAGATGTAGACGTGAAGTTTTTATCGCAATTTTTTGACAATTCCATTCATGTTGGGGTAAAACCTCCTTGACCCGCCATAAGCATTATAGTGAAAATATATAACATTTCATAAATACATTATTAAATTATACCTTATAGTGAAACTATTGATATTGATTTGGTATTATATATATATATTTTTTCAGTCAAAATTAAAAATGTTGACCTTTCTATTCAATTTATACGCCACCTATTTGATGATGGAGGGAGTAGTCCCTAGTGTAAGACCATCGAATGCAGGCAAATCCTTTTGCATCTAGAACGTGAAACCAAAACTTGTTATTTTCCTATGCATCTCGCATGGGATGCTTGCAGAGACAAAACCTGCACCGGCCTTTGTTGCTTTGCAAACAAAATGTCTGGTGAGTAACCATGTAAGATCTTTGCTGTTGGTCTAACCACGAGAGAGAACTATTTTTGGAATCAAGTACGTTTGAGAAATTGTACCGAATATTTATCATGGAGTTCCCATTGTTTTAATTAATGGTCAACAATTAATACCCTTTTGAAAGAAGATAAGGGTATCTGAAAAGCTATCTATCTTAATCAACTGCGTCGACAAATGGATAGAGCCTTGTTCAACCAAATAACGAGTGGCGCCACAACATATTCAAATCAGACAATTAAACTCAACGGTGATTAATCGTGTGTCGTTACAACAAATTACAATGGAATCTCAAGGAATGACTTGAACCAATTGAAATGAAATCGACATGAACAATTAAACACAACTTGCAAATTAAGGAGAATTGACATGACAGGCACACGCACATACGCATGCAAACTAATCCGACGACACGGTGACGGGACGTGGACCTTGCTTTCAACTGAGAAGCTAAAAACTAGCCACTGCCGCCGAGCACGGACTTGAGCTTCTTGACGGTGGCGTCGTCCAAGAAGGTGACCTTCTCCACCACGGGTGAGGGCAGGTTGTTGGCGAAGAGCGCGAAGTCGGTGATCTGGAGACCAGGGTTGGGGCCGCCGAAGGCGACGAGGGCGACGGCGGGCCCGCTGCCGCCGTTGTACTGGTAGTGGAGCAGTCCCTGGGGAACACCATGATGTCGCCCGCGTAGAGCGTCTTGGTGTAGGGGACGTTGGCCCCGGAGCTGATGAAGCCCGCGAGGATGGTGCCCTGGGTGACGAAGAGGAGCTCGGAGGCGGCCGGGTGGGTGTGCAGCGGCACGACGCCGCCGACGGCGATGTCGAGCCTGGCGGCGGAGATGCCGAGGCCGTTGACGCCGGGGAACTGGCCGACGAAGGCGGGCGTGACGGCGGCCTTGATGATGTTGGTGGTGTTACCGGCGGCGGCGAGGCCGTGGTAGGCGAAGTCCCCAGCGGTGACGCTCGCCTTGCAGGGTATCCTGCGGGCGTGTCGGAGCAGGACAGGTCGGCGACGCAGAAGTCCTGGGTCAGGGCCAAGGCGGAGAAGGGGAGGATGAGGAAGGAGAGGAGCACCGGGAGCAACATTGCGTTGGCCATGGCTTGCAAGTTGCTTCTGCTGCGGTGTGGCTCAAGTTTGCTACTGTGTGCGTGCCCTTGAGGTGTTTATATAGGCAAGAGAAGACAGTGCAAGCAGCTGGCCCGTCCACAGGTAGAACAACGTAATGTGAGTGATATTTGGCGAGGCGTGCTCGTGTTCACGTGCATGCATGGGCAATATTGTCTCGATTTCTAGTGAGAGGTACGTTGAGGAGCCACTGGACAAAACGCTTAGCTGTGCATGGTCCTCAAAATTGGACGGCTTTGAAGACGGAAAGCTCTTGAAATGCCTGCATTATTAGGGAATATGCCACGAGTCATGATGAGCAGGTTGCCATGTTGTGCATGAAATATTGACATCCATTTACTCCGATCCCTCCGATCTGAAAAAACAGTCGAAAATTCGTACGAGCAATGCCGGTTACGCTGCTTTTTCACGACACTTTTAACGGAACCGGAGGGAGTATATATGAACTTATTTTCTCATGAAAGGCGCTAGATCTTTACAACGGTAACATGCATGATGTGATAGCTAGTACGTAGTGTAAGACCATCGAATGCAGGCTAATCTTGTTGAAAGTGGGACGTGAAACCAAAACTTGGTGTTTTCCTACGCATGGTCCATGCAGACGGTAACCTCATCTTTCGCATGGGATGCTTGCGGAGACAGACCCCTGCACCGGTCTTTGTTGCTTTGCAAAACATAAATATCTGGTGCGTAACCATGTAAAATGTTAGCTGTTGGTCTATAAAGATTCAGAAAGCCTCTCTAACATGTGTTACTTAGAGTATTAATTGACCATTTAACAAATCGCACGTCAGAGCATTACTTTTCTGTATTTTGTTTTTGTAAAACACCATGGAAGTAGTTTTTGAGACATATGCAGTACACCAAAGATTTATCATGCTTCCACCTAAAACTTAACAATAATGTAAATTATAAAGTTGGCTGTACGTATATTGGAAAGGTTGGTTTTGTTTATTAGCCAATGCATGCTGTCAGTTTATTTATTTTGTATTTATTTTTGCCTGTTATATCAAAATGCTACATAAAAATATCCGGACTCTCCACCTCATGGTGCATGTTTCCAAACGGCAAGCGCCTATCCTGGTGTAATGGTGGTTGCTCAATCTCTTTCTCCTAATCCACAAAGATCTTCCGTTGAGTGCAACAGCTGCGGGCTGCGGCTAAGAACAGCTGCGGCTCGTACAATTTGGAATAATGTGTACTTTCACGGAAAAAAGCGCACTCTGGATGTTTCAATTGGACTGGAGATATTACTCCCTCCGTTCCCTATTATAAGATGTTTAAGATATTTTAATGCGCACTAAATATGAACTAAAATGAGTTGGGAAAAAAGTGAATCTACACACTAAAATAAATCTAGATACATTTTCGAAAACCCAAAACGTCTTATAATAGTGAATTGAGGGAGTATTATTTTCTTCAACTCCGTTCGAAGTTTACAAGTGTGGTAGTATCAGAAAGATAACTCCCTCATTGGCTACAAGGAGCCAGTTCTGTTACCAATAGCAACAGAATTATTCAACACTAAATTTGGCACACATTAATTGGTGCAGGAGCAGGACCCTAAGATTTGGTTCTTCTAGTTCAAATTATTTGTCCTTTAACGAAAACTTAAGTTGACATAGCATGCAAATAACAAGAAGAAACAGACACTCTCACGTCATGGGAGGCCTCAAATGCCTCACTCCCTTTGCACTATTGGGAACTGGTATTTTCAATTATAAATTCAAACTTGAGTTCGCGCTAGTGATGCGAAGCAATTTTCTTAATGATTGAGTGCTACCGGTCAAAAGGCGACCCGTGCTTTTTTGTCGACCTGCCGGCGCTGTCAAAAGTTCCCTGCCCCGGCCGCTACTATACGACAATTGGAGGGTGGGGAGCCGGCCCAGATCTACAAGTCCGACCCCGTGTCCCATGGAATCTTAGAATTTTTTGTAACAAGTGAAGTTGGGGCTTAAAAAAGGTTCAGAATAATGATTCCTTGGCTTTCCCCGGAGCAATGTCCTTCCTCGGAGGGGCTTCAAAAGTTGGAGGATGGTGTTGATCACCGAGCATTAGGTCTGATGTGATTAGCGTTCGTCAATAGCGAAGGCATCCTGTGAAGGGGATGATGTCACAACATATTTTTTTGTTCTTCAATTTCAGCTCCATCTGATATCTCAAGCTAGATACGGTTTTGTGGGGATACTGCAAGTTTTGTGTCCATCATCTGTATCTAGCCGGCCTTGGGAGTATCGATTGGCCCTTCTCGGTGCTATCTTCTCCTGGAGTGCGATCTTTCGATAATGTGGTCACCGGTGTCTTCTGTTCTACATCGATGATTTCCTAGCAGCTGAGAGGCGGCAAAGGAGCTTTGCTCATGGCACACTACCGAGGGATGCAGCCGGAAGACGGAGCTGATATTTTTGAAAACATGTACTACCTCCGATCCATATTAGTGGGCACAACTTTGTCTAAATTCATATGTATCTAGTTAAGTATTTAGACTAGATACATGTGTATCTAGACAAAGTTGTGCCCACTAATATGGATCGGAGGGAGTAGTGATTTCATATTCTTGTGCAGAAGTGCTCATAATGGACGGTTTCAGATAACACACGACCTTAGGCCTTTTGACACTCAAAAATTCACAACTTCGTGTTTTTTATGTGTTTCACTTGTTTAAATATTTCCTAGTGAAATATTACACATATATAGAAAATGTGGAGTTATTACCGCAACTTTTAAATACAACTTATATGTTTTCTTCAAAATTTGGGCTCGCTGTAGCCGGAGCTCCAAATATCTACACTCTTGAACATTGTTCGTGATAAATAGGAATCATGAGTTCGTGAAGTAGTACCATAGCTGTTATGCAAAAAGAAAATGCAGAGAAAAGTACATTGTCAATGACAACTGGCATGGAGATCTATGTGTTACCCATGAGAAACTGGTGGCAAACTGGCAACCAAAGGTTCGGTAGTATATATGCAGAAAATACACTTGTGAAATCTTCGCAAGTGTACACTGAATTTAGTGACAGCGAAATAATATCGCAAGTGTGCACTAGTTTACAGGATGCATGCGCCGGTCACCGTCACCCGCTGGCATAGGCAGGCTACATGCTGTCGCCGGTTGGCTTCCCTGGCTAGCAGGTTCTTCTCCATCGACTTGCCTCTCTCTGAGATGAGGAAGCTGACGCGCGACAGGCCATCTACTGGGCGGGCGGTGCCTGCCGTAGAGGCCAGGCCTTCTTGCCTAGTCCTTGTGCTATGCAGATCAGTGGCATTTTTTCGGTAACCGCGGTTAACATTTTTTCCGACGCCCTCTGTAGAAAGACGTAGTAGAAACGACGCGAGTTGCATACGGTCAGGCCCATCCAAATTCCAATGGCTTCCAGCCCGTCGTGAAGGGAGTAGAAAGAAGGATTAAGTATATGTTTCACTCTCAAATTCTAGACATTGGAGCCAAATCTCACTGGACAAAAAAAAATGGTCCTATTCAAACCCTCAGATCCTTTATACCGTCTAATCACCCACTTAGAAGGGGTTTTGGACAATTTGGCCGGTTTTTGGCGATGACGTGGTGATGAACTGATGATTCAGAGAGGATCCCGGAATGCCTACACGCAGGGCGAGGCTCTAAGGAGCGCGTCCATGGCAGCGTCGTGCGACTACAAGAGGTACAACTGCGAGATGGTGGCGTCGCCATCATGTACCACGAGGCCACATACCACCGTGGCGCCCCTGCAGCTGACCGGAGCGCGTCGGCCGCCCGGGTTCGTCCATGGCCTGCACGTCGAGCTCCAAGACTGGGTGGTTCCACAGCAGCCGGAGGCGTTGCATGAGGTCGTGACGTTGGCCCTGAGCTGGCAGCACGCGTGCGGCATGGGTGGACGGCAACGGCATGGGCGGCAGCAGGTGCGGCTTGTGCACGCTGAGGGGCACGAGGAGCCGGGCTGCGAGGTGCGGTCAGCCTAGCTATGAAGAATAACGCAGGCCGGATGAAAGAACAGAGCAGGCAGCTAGCGTCGTCAGAAATTGTGTGTGAGCAGGTTGAGCAGCAACACCCTGGCGTTCACGAGCGCGCGGTACACCTGCCCAATTAAATCAAGACCCCCTTCTCAAGAATCTTCATCAATCCCAAACGAGTAGACAGGTTATAGAAACGGAAGCTTGTTGCAATTATTCAGACACTGACACACGGGCGTCAGCGGCAGATCGAGACCAATCCAACCCGGCCAAGTGAAGCTTCCAACCTCGAGTGAAGAGGATGACGGCTGAGGCTGGAAAAAAATATCGGTAGCTGAGCTGCGGCGCCAGAAGCTGAGCAGCGGTGCGCGAACCTGGTCAATCTGACAAGCCGGGCGTGACAGCAGCGCTGCAGCGGCCGCGGCACTCGACGGCAGCGGCCATAGAGGCTAGTCCGGCAAGTCGCACGCGAGTCGCGATGGCATCGTCCGCGGGACGGCGAGTCACGCGCGAGCAGCGATCGACTGCGGCGGCCGTGGAGGCCAATCCGGCAAGCCGCACGCGACGGCAACGGACGTGGAGCGGTGGAGGCCAGTCCAGCAAGCCGAGAAGACGGGGCCGGCTAAGCAGTGAGCAAGAGGCGCCACTTCAAATTTCAAACAGCTTAAATTGACCAAAAATCAGTGTTAGAGGGTGATTTAGATGGTAGTAAGGATTTTAGGGTTTACTAGCAAACGGGCGTTGCAACGGGGAGAAAAAAAAGTCTATGTAGGATGCATTTTGCAGAACAGCTATCAAGATCTAATATTCACTAGAGGAAACCCACAAGACGCCGACGGCCGGACGCCGTCGGCGTATGCACGAATGCCGTCGGCGTATGTATACGCCGACGGCGGCCGTCGGCGTCCCGAACTGTCGGCATACCCGAACTGCCGTCGCGTCTGCGCCCGCCGTCGGCGTACGCTGCGGTGGGCCCCACAACACGGCATCCCCACGTTCCGTTAGCTCATCATACGCCGACGGCATTGCCGTCGGCCTATGAGCGCCACGTGGCCGCTTCCTGGGCGCCTGGGAGATGACATACGCCGACGGCATTGCCGTCGGCGTATGGGTGACCATATGGTCCGCTTCGGGCGACGTGGCGCCATCCTGTGCGTCCGCGACGCATCCTACGCCGACGGTAATGCCGTCGGCGTATGAGTGACCATATTTTCTTTTTTTGCTGATTGTTGCTGCTGTTTCCAGCACATTTCAAATACACAAATATAATTTGAATTCATACACAAACATCACAGAACATCACATATATAATCCAAATCATCATACAAATTCCAAATGACTCAAACACAATTCGAATTCATACAAACATATATACAAACTCCAAATGACACCAACATAGTTCGAATTCATCCAAACACAACCGGACACATCCTACATCTCCTGAGAGCTCGAGGTACCCATTTCTGCCCGCGTGAGCATAGGCGACCGACCACGTGGGGCAGCCGCCGTCGAATCACACGCGGAACCCGGCGAGGCACGAGACGGTGTGGTCTCGCGCGGCGAACTCGGCGAGGCACCACCACCGCCATGCTCCACGAGCGCGCGCGTCGAAGTCGGCGAGGCAGAAGCACGACCAAAGGGTGCATTCTTGGAGCATCTCGATCCCTACATGTTTGAGTCCAAGTTAGCAACTTGGAAAGCACAGTACGGCGGTAACAACTGGTTTGGCAAATAACTTACCGGAGTCCTTGGCTTGTATGTGCGAGCGACCGCTTCCCTCGATGGGCACATGGGCGGCATCCCCACCCTAGGTGGACGCGGAGGCAGCGGATCCCGCACTCCAGTGGCAAAAAACTTCTCGCTCGCCTACAAGATAGTTTAGATGTCAGGAGTTGTAGAAAAAGAAGGTTCAAACTAGAGGAAATGGGACTTGCCATATTTTGCAAATATAAAGGTTGAAACTTACAGCATCGCGCAACTCTTGCCACTCGTCATAGTCCGCTCTCTTCTGCAGCCACAAGTGATACTCCGCCTCATAGTCCGCGTAAGCGGCATCGAAGGCCGCCTCGAAACCAGGCTACAATTTCAAAATGGAACGAATCTCGTCAACTTAGCCACTTAGCTAGGAACGAATGCGGAAAGAGAATGAAATTGAGAAAAACTTACATCGGGGCGAGCTCGGAAAGGCCGTCGAGGAGGCAGGACAGGGGGGTCGTCGGCGGTGAGTGTAGCCTTGATACGCACGAGGCCCAACTCAGGAGTACGCGGGATTACCGCACTAAGACAGGGCAAACGGCCATGCTCCCAACCGTGCCCGGCCAGGACCATCGCTCTCTCGTCGGTGTCATGCTCAAGAGGTCTATCCACCTCCGGATTAAGACCCTTGAACGACTCGACGTACCTATCTATGTTCTCCTCGGCACTGCCGAAGTAATCGGGAAACGAGGGCTGAGGCTCGGATATATCGATCTTCTTCATCTTCATCCTCTCCCATGCTTGCATGTCCGACAAAGGCTCCCCGATATCGGCCTCCTGCATTGCAAAGAAGTGTTATGCGTATCAAGTAGGAACATGAGGGGAAATAAATGAAGGTTGTTCCATGTATATATATATACCAGCTTTGCCTTGAAGCGATCATGGTTGCGGGCTCCCGCACAATGTGTCCCCCCGCTCCCACGGTTTGCCTTGTTCCGCTCGCTCAAGGCTTTGAACTCGGCGTTCTGCCCAAGCCACCTCGCCGCCAACGCCTCCCACGCGTCTGACTTACCATAGGCCCATGTGGGCATAACCTGAAAAAACAATACTCATGTGAAGAACAGATAATGCAATTGCAACTTAGCAGCAACATGTAATCTCATTGACAATTTACTTACCGACATGTAATCCTCCATGGTCATATCAGGTGGTTCCTCATGCTTCGGCGCCGTCTTGCATAACTTCTCAGAACTGTAATGATTGACGGAGGTATGCTTTACATTGTAAAATTGTTGTCGTGCCAACTTCTTGCAAGCCCCCTCCAAAGTCCTGTCCGCCTTGGCACGCTCCTCAGGAAGTACCCTATAGAATTTATTTAATCATGCACAAAAAACAAATTGTGAGAGCATGGTGGGGACATCAACTATGAACGAAATTCAAAAGTTCAATTTATCCAAAACTTGGTGATCACGGCGTCAGAACATCTCCTGAAGCCCGGGTGATGGGCGGCCTGATAGTCTACCCAATAGGAGGCTAGCTTCTTCTCGCCGTTGAGGACCGTACTGTACAAGCCCGGCCAAAACTTCCTAATCAAAGCTCCAATCATGGTGTTAGGCGCACGGGCTCCGTGAGGATATGTCCAATTGCTGCACAAATAATTAAACATTAGTACATGTCGAATTGTACTGACCACAATGTAATTACCATGTTCAAAATTAGCAGCTCCGTGTTAGGATGCAGAATCTCTATATTCTTGCATATTACAAGTTTCACTTACACCACCCCTGAATAACATAGTGTCACCTCATTTTAATCATCGGCACTGTAAAAAAATAAAGTAGGGTAAACTCATACTTAATCATCAGCATTCTAGAGAATACAAAACTTTAAACAAGATTCAAAAAAAATTATGCCTCATACTTAGAATATTATTGGAAACACACAAGCAATCCTGATAGCTTCGTTGAACGAAGTAGGAGGCACACAACTTATATGTGTGCATGATACAAGGTTCAACAAACTATCAGGATATCATATAGTGCGCCACATCATTTTAATCATCGGCATTCTAGAAATGAAGTAGGGTCAACTGAAAAGCATGCCTCATACTTAGACAGGAGACACAAATTCAGAGACGGCGTTAGTGAGATCTAGTGGGATGCAGAAAATGTGTATTCGTGCATATCACAAGTCTCACTGACGCCGCCTCTGGATCACATTGTGTCACAATGTTTTAATCATCGGCATTCTAGAGAATACAAAACCACCCGCATCCGGATCGACATAAAAATAACATAAAGCAACTTAAAAACTATTATAACATGAAATCCCCCACAAACTGCACATGGATGTGAAACTTGTCTCAGGTTTATCGGTTTTATCGGCAAGGTTTTTTTAAATCTCAGGTTTTCCTAACCGAAATAATGTCAAATATGCTATATTACACACACACACACATGACAAATAAATTGTGCTCTAAGCCTTAAAAAATATGCTATAATAGTATATTCAATATTTACACACCATCTAGGCATTTACATGACCATCTAGGCATCTATTCAATATTAGTCTAATTGAATCTGAAATCAAGCAAAATCCACAGAAAAATTGCTGGAAGAAGCTTGTCTTACCTTGGGACAACAATGGAGGGCGGTGGGCAGCGAGGAGATGCGGCCAGGGGCGACGAGGGCGAGGGCGGCGGCTCTTGCGGCGGAGCAGCCAGAGGCAATGGAGGCGAGTACTGCGGATCCGGCGACGGAGCGGCCAGGGGCGACGGAAGCAAGGCCCGCGGCCGACGGCAGCTAGGCCCGTAGCTCCGGTGGCTGAGCGGCCAGGGGCAACGGCGGCGAGGCCCGCAGCTCCGGCGGCTGAGCGGCCAGGGGCGACGGCGGCGAGCGGGGCAGGGCGACCGGAGGAGAGGACCTGGCAGGCGGGGCGGGGCGTGGTCACCGGATTGAGCCGGCGGCGCTAGGGTTGGGGTCAGGACGTGCGCGAGGGGATCGAGCGGGGAGGCGTCCAGTTTCTTTTTCCATTCCCGAACAGGTGGGGATATGGGGCAAAATCTACGCCGACGGCACATTGCCGTCGGCGTAGCCAATTTTTTTTAAAATTTTTTGTATTTTTTTAAATTAAATTATTATTTAGTATACAAAACATTACTATTATTTTAATAGTATGTATTAAAGCATCTATACTCTCTTTACGGCGCTCAATTTTTTTTTGAATAATTATTGATAATTTTCCTATTATCTATTTATTAATTCATTTTATTATACTATTACTTCTTTCCTGCCTCGTGGTCCCTATAAAACTTGCATGTGGCCCTAGCACATGTTTAAGGGTGTGGTGGGAGGATGGGAGAGACAATGACCACCTCAATTGCATGCATGACCCAACAAATGTATAACCCAACTCTTGACAAGATTCCCTCCGGTTCGTCCGATCCGGGATTTTCACGCTATAAGTCGTGAAACACGCTAGAGAGAAGTGGATCTCTGTGAAGCAGGTCACACCCCGGAGTGGAATCTTTGCCATCCAAAACCTAGGTTTGTGTGGGGTTCCGACGCTCCGATGCCCCGCTTCGGCGAAACCTAACCTAACACAACCAAGCAAAAAACTCCACTGGTCTACCCCCATAGACGTGCGTCGAAAGGGGGTAGGCCAGTGGAGTTTTTTGCTTGGTTGTGATAGGTTAGGCCATAGGAAGGTGAGAAACCAAAGTCTACACCAAATCAACACAAGATTCCATCCGGTTCGCCCGAAAGGGGAGTTTTCACCTCTAAGTGCAGAAACTCACTAGAGAGAAAGTGAAGTCGGTGAAGCCGGTCACACTCCGGAGTAGGATATTGCACATTTACAACACACAACACACTTGTATACATATGGTATGGCACAACCTAGGTTTGGGTGGGGTTCCGACGCTCCGGGGCCCCGCTTCGGCGAAACCCTGAATCCGCTGGAAAAACCCTAACGTTTTCGTCTACCCCCATAGACGTGCGTCGAAAGGGGGTAGGCCAGTGGAGTTTTTTGCTTGGTTGTGTTAGGTTAGGCCATAGGAAGGTGAGAAACCAAAGTCTACACCAAATCAACGCAAGATTCCATCCGGTTCGCCCGAAAGGGGAGTTTTCACCTCTAAGTGCAGAAACTCACTAGAGAGAAAGTGAAGCCGGTGAAGCCGGTCACACCTAGGAGTAGGATATTGCACATTTACAACACACAACACACTTGTATACATATGGTATGGCACAACCTAGGTTTGGGTGGGTTCCGACGCTCCGGGGCCCCGCTTCGGCGAAACCCTGAATCCGTTGGAAAAACCCTAACGTTTTCGTCTACCCCCATAGACGTGCGTCGAAAGGGGGTAGGCCAGTGGAGTTTTTTGCTTGGTTGTGTTAGGTTAGGCCATAGAAAGGTGAGAAACCAAAGTCTACACCAAATCAACACAAGATTCCATCCGGTTCGCCCGAAAGGGGAGTTTTCACCTCTAAGTGCAGAAACTCACTAGAGAGAAAGTGAAGTCGGTGAAGCTGGTCACACCTAGGAGTAGGATATTGCACATTTACAAGACACAACACACTTGTATACATATGGTATGGCACAACCTAGGTTTGGGTGGGGTTCCGACGCTCCGGGGCCCCGCTTCGGCGAAACCCTGAATCCGCTGGAAAAACCCTAACGTTTTCGTCTACCCCCATAGACGTGCGTCGAAAGGGGGTAGGCCAGTGGAGTTTTTTGCTTGGTTGTGTTAGGTTAGGCCATAGGAAGGTGAGAAACCAAAGTCTACACCAAATCAACACAAGATTCCATCCGGTTCGCCCGAAAGGGGAGTTTTCACCTCTAAGTGCAGAAACTCACTAGAGAGAAAGTGAAGCCGGTGAAGCCGGTCACACCTAGGAGTAGGATATTGCACATTTACAACACACAACACACTTGTATACATATGGTATGGCACAACCTAGGTTTGGGTGGGGTTCCGACGCTCCGGGGCCCCGCTTCGGCGAAACCCTGAATCCGCTGGAAAAAACCTAACGTTTTCGTCTACCCCCATAGACGTGCGTCGAAAGGGGGTAGGCCAGTGGAGTTTTTTGCTTGGTTGTGTTAGGTTAGGCCATAGGAAGGTGAGAAACCAAAGTCTACACCAAATCAACACAAGATTCCATCCGGTTCGCCCGAAAGGGGAGTTTTCACCTCTAAGTGCAGAAACTCACTAGAGAGAAAGTGAAGTCGGTGAAGCCGGTCACACTCCGGAGTAGGATATTGCACATTTACAACAGACAACACACTTGTATACATATGGTATGGCACAACCTAGGTTTGGGTGGGGTTCCGACGTTCCGGGGCCCCGCTTCGGCGAAACCCTGAATCCGCTGGAAAAACCCTAACGTTTTCGTCTACCCCCATAGACGTGCGTCGAAAGGGGATAGGCCAGTGGAGTTTTTTGCTTGGTTGTGTTAGGTTAGGCCATAGGAAGGTGAGAAACCAAAGTCTACACCAAATCAACACAAGATTCCATCCGGTTCGTCCGAAAGGGGAGTTTTCACCTCTAAGTGCAGAAACTCACTAGAGAGAAAGTGAAGCCGGTGAAGCCGGTCATACCTAGGAGTAGGATATTGCACATTTACAACACACAACACACTTGTATACATATGGTATGGCACAACCTAGGTTTGGGTGGGGTTCCGACGCTCCGGGGCCCCGCTTCGGCGAAACCCTGAATCCGCTGGAAAAACCCTAACGTTTTCGTCTACACCACGGAAACAGTGATGCTCGTGAAGCCGGTCACACCACGGGGCAGGATAAATTGAGCCATATATTTAATATTTATGTTGTAGGTGTATATTACATGTGTTGTTTTTATTTATTTTACATGTATATGTTGTAGGGTCGGGTTCCGGAAGACTCAAACCGTTATTTTATGCGGTTGGGATACCGAAATTGGGAGGGAAATGCTAGATCCAATATATATATAAATTATACCTACATTAAATATTATTGATCTAATTTATATATAAATTATACCTACATTAGATATTATATAGAGAAATAAATAAATCTAAATTAATTTATAATTATACGCCGACGGCCTGTTATACGCCGACGGTAGCCGTCGGCGTCTCAGGGCAGCAAAAGGCCTCCCGTTCGAGCACCGTCAAGGATGGCGTTATACGCCGACGGCCCTTTGTATGTAGGGCTACGCCGACGGGGTTCGCTACGCCGACAGCCGCGTTCGTGGATCCCCGATCTCGCCTTATACGCCGACGGCCCCGACATTTGGCCGTCGGCGTATAATCCGGCCGTCGGCGTCTTGTGGCTTTCCTGTAGTGATTGGACAAATTACCATAGTGGGGTAATGAGTTGTAAAGAACAGAAATTTTGTCTTTAATTTTTTACCTGAATTTTTTGTCTCCTTCTTGACCGGGAAATTTCATGCGCATGTACAAAGATTTCTTACGGACAAACACATCTGATCAATTATATCTACGTTGTTACACATCAGATCCATATACACACAGAATCAGAAGGTTAGCTATCAGATTTAACATAAGCCAGCTAGTTCCATGGGGAAGCAGCGTCGCTACGGCTAAGCACGCACGTGTGAATCGGCGGAGCCAGCTCCCGGCGACCCCGGGTGGCCGCCCGGGCTCGTCCGGCGGGTGACCACTGATAACTACAGTAATCACAGTAGTTAATACCAATGCATGGTGGGGCATTTGCTAGCAGGCGTCGCGTGTACTGGTGGTGCTCGGCGGCGTCTTTCAAGGGCAAAAGTTGGCCCAGGCTCTGGTAAGGTGGTGGAAGCCGGTCTTCGTCTTCTTCGTCGCCGGCGGTGCCGCGGATCTTGCTGTTAGCTCTGCTTCATCCTCTTCGTATTGCTCCTACTCTGTAATTGTTCTATGTACTGTGTACGTGGTTCGTCGGTGAATATACGAGGCTGTTGGATGTGTTCAAAAAAAAGACATGGGATGGCGGCGTCGGCCTGGATGCAGCGACGCACATGCGTCCTGGAAGGACTGCGCAGCGCAGACAATCAGTAAGAGGTCGATGGCGACAGCGACTTAGCAACGCCGGTGAGGGGTAGCGCAGCAGCGTGCCGGGAGCGCGCGCGAGGTGATGAGGGGCGACGCGAGCACGAAGTGAGGTGCGGTGGGGCAGGTAACCGGCAGCGCAGCCCGAGGCGGATAGGTGGGAGGAGTCTGATCAGCTTGACTTACCGGGAATAGACCAAACCGTTTTTTTCACTTACCGGTGGCAGTGGGCGTAATTTCCTTCAAAGTCTGGGGCAATTTCAACGGCGTACCACAAGAAGTCTTAATGCTTTTATTATTAAAAAAATAGGAAACATGCCCGTGCGTTGCTACGGGTTGATTTTTATTTAATAATTTTTATGCCATGGTGATTTTCACTGTGATGTGTGATGTGAACTTATCTAAACATTGTACAGCTCTTTTCATAAATAATAGATTGGTTCAGGTTGGCCATTGCTTGTTGTAGTTCAGTCAAACAAGCTGATATCAAAATTTACTATGTTTCTCACTGGATATATTCATATTCAATATTTATATTATATACCAATAGCTGAGTGTAGGGTAGCTTTCGCAATTGCCTGCTATAGTCATTCAGATTTTTCCTCTTCATGCAACTGACCCCAAAACCTTACATCTTCTAACCATTTACTTTATGAATGATTCCCTCCGTTCGTTTTTCAGGCATGAAATAACTGTTACACGTAAATGGCTGAACAAAGTATTCCAATTTATAAATTGGGGTTAAAGATCATGAAATTTATTAACTCCTGGAGGCTGGGAGAAAACTAAACAACACTTGAGAAGCGTGAAGACTCAATTAGGCAATATACATAGTGTACCTTGTGGTTATGTACAGCCGTACAGGAACAGGCAAAGAACACTGGAGATGCACTGGTGCGCCCGGATGTAGCTGGGCGGGGCGGGGCAGAGCGCCGACGGATGGCCCACTTGCTCGTCGACGCACTACGATCGTGGGGGATATGAGTATATGACCTCCACAGAGTCCAACGCTGGGGAGCGGACGCGCCGGTATGGGGTGTTAATATGCACATATTGCTGATGTTGTCAGCATTTCCACTGATTAATCAAAAAATAAAACCTGCAGTCCTGCAGCCTGCTCGAATAGTTGAGCCTCGACAGTGGCCTCTGCTGGTTGATCACACGAGAGGATAAGAATATCCTTGGACGGCAGCCTGCTAGTGCAGCTCAGAGAGGACCAGGTCTGGAGGCAGAGGCCGGTATCGAGGAGCGCCAAGGCTCCGGTGGTGGAGCAGGTCGGGATAGAGGATCTATGGCTCGCAGGCGGGTCGGCAAGCATGGACCGGTTGGAAATTGAGAAAAGGACTCGCCCGAGCGGGATGGAGCCGCGCTGAACAACTGAGGAAGCGAGGAGGTCGCTCACAACTGCCTCTCGCGGCCACCGGTAATAAACCTAAACGGAAACACCCGGACCTCTGGCCAGCGGCGAGGGGGAGAAGGGAAGACGGAGAGGGCGCCGGAGGAGAAGGTCGGGGCGACGGCCGTTCCGCTCCACCGTTCAGATGCGCCACTTCCCAATCTACTATGTGCAGGATTTTGGGTCGAGTTTGGCCGGCTGGATCCACCAAAGCGCCGGGTGGCCATGGATACGGGTCGCACCGAGTATTTCCCATGTGCCGGAGGGCATGGAGGAGGCGGATTTGGGATAGGAGAGGCGTGGGCGGCGAGCGGCAAATGAGGGGATATTCGGGGTTGACGGTGGGCTGGGTTGGCCAGAGATGTGAGCTGCGATTAAAAAAAATACGAAACGTTATGTGACTTATGGGTGACAGAGGTGGGTAATATTTTGAGAACTTTAGGGGCAGATTCAATGACGTACCATAAGAAGCCATCCTTCCTTTATTATTAGGTATAGATTATTATTATTATTATTATTACTAGCACAGATGCCCGTGCATTGCAACGGGAGAAAAATCGGTGTGTATTTAAGTTTAGTGAGAAATGTATGTGCAAAGCACATTTACAGTGCATACAGAATTTAGTCTTGCCAATTGGAATATGCCTGAAATGATTTTTTTTGCAGTATACATGATACACATCAAATTAACGGTGCATGTCATGTCTAGCATCTCCTGAATACATTTTAATCTTTGTTACCCTTCACTAACTAAAAACGTAATAGTTTTCTTGCCACACAACTACGATTATTTCCAAGTTCATCCATTTATGTTTGCCTCAACTCACCTGGACAAAAGAACGCAAAGATAATTAGAATAGTTTAAAGAACGCGCACTCAACTCACAAGATGTACCACAAGAATCTGCTTAGAAGATGTACCAGAGATATAGCATCATAGTGACAAATTGTTTAGCAAGTTTTGGGCCTGCACGCTCGAGAGCTCTGATCAGCAAGATAAGACAACAAAACAGATGCAGAAGCATAATTGGATGTTACGAACATCAATTTGGCAGTCCTCGTCATGTTTCATAGTAACATTCAGTTCTGATCAGCAGTAGAATATTCATCGCATCCTCACACTGGACATCACGTACACTGTAGGTGAATTGCTCGGAGCATCACGCTGGTAATTGTAAAGTTCAGAGGGCATCATCTCGTATTCTCATCTCTCGAACACAATCATTTTCTTGTGCAGAGAAGGGGTAAGATTCCGCCGAGTGAGGCTTTAGATGAATCATATCAAGCAATATCTGATGAATCTACTATTTACAGGCAAGACCAACCTCGATTGTTTGTTCCTGCTTGCCGTCGGCCTCTGGTTGGACCTTTGGAGTAGTTGGTATGTTGACATTCAGTTCCTGAATAGACGACCATAGCATTGTAGCTATCAGATATCCCTTTCAACGCCAATGGAGCTGCTCAGCTGCCCGCGTTGGAGACCATCGCCAGCGTTTTCGCCGCCACAACCACGAACCCTGCCTGCCACAGAGTATGAGAAAAGGCAAATAGCATTGGTGTAGTTCCAGAACTGAAATCTCTTTAATTTGCAAGGGACGTGGGAGTATCTAGCGCTGCGCTTGGCGTCGTTGCCGGAGAAACGGTACGAGCGTCCCTATGACTTCCGCCCACAATCTATCACCCATAGTATAACCCCGGCCATACGGACCTGGCGCCGCCGCCATCCCACATGTACCACGTCGAGATCTCGGTTGAGTGACGTCTTGAGGACGTGGAGGGGCGACAGCAGGCTTCGTCGAGGGTTGGAGCAGCATCCGCACGCTTGGGTGTGAACTGAGGAGGGCGGCGCACGGATGAAGGACGCCGGTGACCCGATCTAGGGCTGGGCGCCGCGCGCGTGACTGCTGGTGGAGAGCAAGGAGGCAGGAAAGGGGATTTCTCGATTGAATCGTGGCTTGCTGCCCTGTTTCTGCCTGTCTAAAACGAATCGGTATTTCACTTGGCGGTGGCAATGCTGTAAATATGTGAAACTCTTGGCCTACTTAGTACGACGTACCACAAGAAGCCATCCTGCCTTTATTATTACTAGCACAATGCCCGTGCTTCGCTACGGGCAAAGATCTTAATTTCTGGTTGCTCAAATAGCAAATGATTCAAGCGTCATATGCCTATAGTTCACACCTCCTTGACTCTGAATTACATATGCCAACCACTGCAATTATGTTTTCTTAACGCAAGTAGTCATTGTGATTTAATCATTTTTGTCAAGGACCTCAAGGAGTATTTCACCGAATATTGGCGATGCACTATTGTCAATGAGGCAAACAAAATAACAGCAAATCACACGAAATTCATTATACTAATTCTACCAAATTACAAGTGATGCAACATTTCACAATGTTCATTTTTGCCTAACGCTGAATTAATTCTTATCAGTTTCATATATCTACTCTTACCATGATAATCAATCAACAACTATTTGCGCTCATAAAACTTGCTAATCTTCAGTTACAGCCAACTACACCAACATACTTAAATATATCATTCAACCATGAATCCTGCACGCACTAAAATACACTTACCAAATAATATACTCAGCCCACTAAATTAACCTACCAAATACAACGTTCAGCCTCATACAACCGATCGAGGACATATTCAGGTAGAGAAACAGAACATTGCAGTATACATCATAACAATAACAAGACCGGAGGGGGGCTCCACCCCGACTTTGTCATTAAGGTAGAAGTGAGGACTCGAACCCGAGACCTGGCCCTTATGCGCAGTATACATCATGGATTCAAGGAAGATATATGCAACCCAATTTTTATGCAACGTCCAAGGAACAAGAAAATGTATCTAAATGTTTAAAGAAAAGGAGAAAGAAAGGATGTTCCGATCTGCATCATGAAGAAACAATTAGCCACTATACTATCTGTAGTCTGTAGAGATGACATGATTTCAGAGTAAACAAATTCAGAGCCCACTATACCACTTTGCTGCAAGTAGACACGAAAGATTCATCTCAAAACGAAGAGCAGGAGCTTGGAACACAATGTTCCCGGAACAATTACAGGCGGCAAAATTGTTATCCATTCGATTTGGCAGTGGCTTTGTTTGTGGAGGCTGATCTGGTGCAACATGCAGCTATGGAGATCTCCACTCTCTCCAGAGGGTTGACGTTGCCGTGCCAGTGTCTGAAGATTTAAGCCAACTTTGACTTCGTTTGTTGTAGCTCTGCTTCTTCAGTAAGCTTTCGATACTGAAAAGACTAAGATAATAGGCTATCCACATGGGGTTGGTCATTTTTTAGACTTGTTCATCTCTTCTAGCCCTGTGATCTGAGGGAGTTGCTGAATTCACCAACGTTTAATTGAATCTAATTTTATGAGCGCACAAATTCATGGAACTGAAACAGATATAAGGGGAACTGTATAGGGATCCATGGTAGGTTCTGAATCAATAGCAATGGGAGGAAGAGACGGGCACTGACCGGCGAGCGGGGAGGGCGATGGCGGGTGACGAGTACACGTTGTACTCGCCGGATCGCACAGCTGCGACGACGGCTTCCTCCGCCTCGGGCGCGGTGCGGAAGGAGGGGGAGGAGGAGGGGCCGTGGCTCAGCGGGATCACGGGCCGCGGGCCGCGCTCGTCCAAGCAGGCGTGTAGCTGGAGGAGGTACCGCTGGGTGCTCCTCTCGCCGGCGGCCGCCACGGCCGGGTTCGGGGACGCGAATCGCCAAGTCTTCCTTCCGCCGTCTTCCATCGCCGGAGCAGCCGCAGGGAGGCTGCAGTCCAAGGCAGAGGCGGCAGCGCCGGAAGCGGTCGGGGGGCGGCAGTCCAGGGCAGGAGCGGCGGCGCCAGAAGCACTCGGGGAGGATGCAGTCCAAGGCCGGGCTGCTCGCCGCGCTCGCGAGGCTAAAGGCCAGGATGCGCCGGCCTCTCCCTTCTCCGGCGAGCTCCGTCGCCATGGCCACCGACCAGATCTCGCTGATGGCCACGCGGGGGACGTTCAGCTCACCGATGGCCGTGCTCGCGAGGCTCGAGGCTGGGCTGCGCCAGTGCACCGCCGATTTCTACAATGGAGAGGCCGGTCAGGAGTCGGGACGGGCAGGATTGGGATTTTTTTCTTATCACCGAACCGGTACGGGTGATTACTTGGCGGTGGCAGTGCTGTAAAATATCATAACACACAAGAGTAAAATCGGAAATCTAAAAAACGTACCATCACCTCCTCAAGCCTTATTATATAGTAGAGATTAGGTAAAGATCAGGTATAGAAAAAGATCCATTTTTTGTCATGGGATTTTGCTTCAATGTGGGGAATTTTGGGTGTGAAATATATACTTAATCCTAGAAAGGAAAGGTCCCCGGACTCAGGGAAGCCTGGAGGATTCGTGGGCTTTGCTGGTGGACTACGACGTCATGGGACGACAGATGATTGGCCCGCTGGGTGCCTATGGTGGCAGGAAGCCAGGAATATGGGTGAATCCTAGTTGACGACGAGGTCGGAGGCTATTCGCTCCCGCACACCCCTTCGTGGGCCGGCCCAATACGGTAATACATTCACTTTTCGGTTTTTGGGCTTTTCGGTTCTTTTTTGGGGCTGTTTCCTTTTTCTTTCTTCTTTTCCGGTTTTTTTCCTGTTTCTTTTTCCTTTTCGTTTTTCTTTTTTTGTCTGTTTCTTTCTTCTTTTCTGTTTTATTATTAGATATTATTTTAAATTTTCATTTTTTTGAAAAAATTTCAAATTTAAAAAATGTTCATATTTCAAAATTGTCCGTATTTAAAAATTATTCATATGTGAAAAATGTTCAGATTTGAAAATTGTTCATATTTGAAAAATCGTTCAAAAATAATTTCCGTTCATATAGTTTTTTATGTTCGCATTTTTAAAAATCGTTCAAAAATAATTTTGGTTCTTGGACTTTTTTCTGTTCACTTTTTCAAATTGTTCAAAAATCGATTTCGTTCACCGGCCTTTTCTGTCTACTTTTAAAACCATTCAAAAATAGTTTTCGTTCACCGACAGTTTTTGTTCATTTTTAAAATCGTTCAAAAATAGTTTTCGTTCACCGGCCTTTTCTGTTCACTTTTAAAATAGTTCAAAAATAGTATCCGTTCACCGTCATTCTCTGTTCATTTTTAAAATTGTTCAAAAATAGTTTTCGTTCACCAGCCGTTTCTGTTCACTTTTAAAATTGTTCAAACATAGTTTCCGTTCACCGCCATTCTCTGTTCGTTTTTAAAATCGTTCAAAAATAGTTTTCGTTCACCGCCATTTTCGTTTTTCCTTTTTTGGCTGTTTGTTTCTTCTTTTCGGTTTCTTGTTAGATAGTGTTTTAAATTTTGTTTCAATTTTCATTTTTTCAAAAAAAAAATTCAGATTTGAAAATTGTTCGGATTTGAAAAATCGTTCAAAATAATTTCCGTTCATAGAGTTTTTTCCTGTTCACTTTTTAAAAATCGTTCAAAAATAATTTCCATTTATAGACTTCTTTTCTGTTCACTTTTTAAAATCGCTCAAAAATATTTTTCGTTCACTGGCCTTTCTGTTTACGTTCAAAATAGTTTACCTTCACCGCCATTCTCTGTTCAATTTTTAAAATAATTCATAAATAGTTTAATTCACTGCCATTTTCGTTTTTATTTTTTTGGCGGTTTCTTTTTTCTTTTTAGATAATATTTTTATTTTTTGTTTAAATTTTTATTTTTTGAAATGTTTAGATTTGAAAATTGTTTAGATTTGAAAAATCGTTCAAAATAATTTCCGTTCATAGAGTTTTTTCTGTTTACTTTTTAAAAATTGTTCAAAAATAATTTACGTTCATAGACTTTTTCCTTTTCACTTTTTAAAACCGTTCAAAAATCGATTTCGTTCACCGGCCTTTTCTCTTCACTTTTAAAATCGATCTAAAATAGTTTCGAACATCTCCTATATGACCGTCGAAGCGAAAAAATTACAACATGAAAGTTGTGCAAAACATGGATATTAACCTACTCGTCAAATGATATTTCAAACGGTCAACCGAATGCGACGAATTTGATAAAATTTGTCTAAAAAAGTTGTGAACATCGATGCAAAATTGAGAAGTTATAATCGAAGAAACTCAAAACTGAGTATAGGAATGGAGCCTACTCATGGATGCGCATAATTTTCCTGTACACATTTGTTCGTACTTGCGTGTTTTTCCACGAAATTCGAATGTGCACTCTATGCACGAAGTAGCAAAACATAAAACAGTCCAGCAAAGGATAGCTTTTTTTTTTTTGGGGAAAGCAAAGGATAGCGAAAAGGAGCCAACACGGAAAGGAGCCAGTAGCCCAATTTGGGCCGAGCCCACTACCGCCAGGGATATACGCGGAGCGGTATTTCCTCCGCATAGGTCGTAGGCTAGGAGCTCCCAGGAATATGTTGCCTTGCAGTGGGCAAGGGGATGCTCTGGGCTGGCTTGGGCTGGTGGTGTTGGTGTTGTCGATTACTTTTGGCGGGAACGGCGCTCATGCTGTGAATTTTGACACAAGCAAATTTTGATTCTACTCTCTCCGTTTTGAATTAGATGTTGTAACGATTTTGTGAATGCATGCATATAGACCCGTTTTAAGGTGTTTTTTCACTAATTTCATATTAATATGTCCAAAACATGTTAGTATAATTCAATACATATAGAGTACTTAAGTACCAATTTTTTTGAAGGGTGAGCTTTATTAATTAGGTAATAATGTGTTTACAATCGTTTGTGATCAATTCCAACACGCAGGCAAAAAATGACTTACGTGGTTAGGGTAAAGTACAAAATCGTTGCGACTGGTCGGATACTATAAACATAGAACATCACCATACTATTTTAACTACGATATAAGAGTCTTTATCCATCCACCTTTCGGCAACTATCACTACGCCACAGTATTTAATTAGAGGCACTTTGAAATGCCCCTAAAAATCCCAAAAATGCCTCTAATCATTTTTAGGGGCACTTTAGAAAGTGTTGCATTTAAACGTGTTGCTAAAAACTATAGAGGCACTTCAAGAAAAAATGCCCCTAAAAATAGGGGTTTTTAGGGGCAATTCCAAGAATGCCTCTAAAAAATTTAGGGGCATTTTGGAAAATGCCTCTAACAATTTTTAGTGGTATTTGGGAAAATGTTTCTAAAAAGTTTTTGGAGCATTATACTCACGTGCCTCTAATTAATTTTAGGGCATTTATAGAAACTGCCTCTGAAAATAAGTAGGGACACTACCAAATGTACCATATTTTACAAATTCATTTGTATTCACAGCAAAATCAAATTCATTTGTATTCACAGCGGCAACAGTAATATACTTCACAACAACAGCGACATCATACAATATCACATTATTCAGAACTGCGAAACCCGAATGATCTTCAGTTTACATTGTTCATACAATTTCACCACATTGTCGTACAATTTTACACAACAATATGTATCAACAACAGCAAAAGGAATGACTATAGTTCAGTTCACCACTCCCTATTCATAATGCCTAAGAAGACGTAACTTGTTCAGCAACAGGAATCACTATATAGTATCCTTTACGAATGTGCCAGCTTCAGCTAGAAGAAATACAACAGGAATGCTCTATTAGTAGCAAATTATAGGACAATAGTAATTTCGAAACTAATCAGCTCTTGCTCTCATGGAGATATCAGGATTATACTTTACTATCAAGTCGGACAAAGATCATAGTCATCAGATGGTAAACTTGAACACTTAAGGTGTATTGATTTTAGCATGCAGCTCATTAAAAAACATAAAAGCTTTCAGACATTGGTTGGTTTCAACTATTTGAGATTGAAAGAGCATTGCATAATCTATGGATGCCAATGAATTAGTGCAAGAGAGCAAGATTAAATTACCCCTCTGTCGTCGCATATAACGACATGCATTAGATGAGATTGTCCTGTCTTGTCAACCGCATCAAAATCTGCACCTTCCTCAATTAAGCATTCACACATATCAGCATTTCCAGTACATGCAGCTCTGTGTAACGGTGTGCAGCCAACAAAATAGTAATTCAGTATTTAAAATTGCATGTCTGCCAAGTTAACTCAAACTGCGGTGCAATAAAGATGTATAAAGTAGGTAAGTATAATAAACATATTTCACGAGAAGTACTTTACATGGCACGATGATAGCGCCTAAATCGCAAGTTAAAAGCAGCTGCAACATTCATTCAATTTGATTTAACACATGGCAAAACATCATGATTACCAGAAGCTATTGGGCAGTGGGCATGACAAACTACCCAGTGTTCCCTGTAATAGTATTATAAGCCTAAGAGAAAATAAAACCTAAAGACTAAGCATAGTGGTGCACAAGTGTACGTGCCTAGCGTTTTTACTCTTTCAGCATCAGTTTACCAAGTGTCAGGTGGAGAACTGCAGATAAATACACGATGAAAAGGGATCGTGAGAAAATCAATGGCACAGCTGGCGAGGAGCTCTTTTGTCAGATGAACATGCTCTCCGGTGTTTGAAGCAACTTCCTCCCAACGATGGAAATTAGTCTGCAGCTTACCAATCTGCAAAAGAAAGGTCCTTATCCTCAGACCGAAAAGAGGAATACAGATGATACATGTAGGTCTACGATGTGATGTGTATCTGGAACTATGAGAGAGTTTCAAGCGGCATGCATACAAATGAGGTTTAGCCCAGCAGTAACAGAACATGATAGAGAAATGCGTGCGATTTGTGAAACTATATAAGAGACTTAGCAATACCCGCACTGTAACGACTCATCTTCTGAACAATCCAATCGAAGAGGCCTTAGATTACCAGATAAAGAGGAGCAATCGCAGAGGTGTATACCGTATTAAATATTCAGGAAGCATGCTTGAAATCCACATTTACGATATATCCCCATACCACAGAACCACTAAACAATCTAGCAACAAATCACTTCAAAACATTCCTTGCTCATGGTACTAGCTCTTCTCCCCTCAGGGTCACGAACATGATCACCGAGGTAACACGGGGCAGCTGTTCACATACATATAGTCAGAGAACCTCCCTTGCAAGCTCTCATGTTGAACATATGATATGCTTTTTTTAGATGTAATATGTTTCTTTTGTAGTGGAAAAGGATAGCATGGTTCTAACCAACATATCTGCACAGTAGATATAAGTAAGAGTCGGGACTCGGGAGACTCACCTCATTAGTAGAAGCTGTCTATCTGATTCCGAATCAATATAGTCATCGTTGTCTTGGGATGAATAGTGGTCAGTTCTGTTTGTGCCCATTAAGTCAGGATGTCTTGCCATTGCTGAATTGTTCTTCCCCTTTTCAACAGCTCTCTTGACAGTACCAACCTAGATGAGTTTGTCCAAAGATACGAGACAAAATAAATAAACTTCACATAGCCAATTGCAGAGATAAAAAATAAGGGGATCCACACACACCCTTTCTCGAGCTACCACAGTTCAGCGATCCACGACATCATCACCAGTACAAAAAAATAAGGGGGAGGCAGCGCAGGGGATTGGGTAATTCCGTGCGTTACCGAGGATGCCGAGCTTGACGGAGCCGTAGATGACCTGGAACTCAAGGGAGAGTTGGAGGAGGTCGTGGTCGACCTGGAGAAGCGGCAACAACACCACCGCGCCACCAAATTAACACCGCACCACACAGCACCACCACCACACCAGCACTGTACCACCATAGCATCGGAGAGGCCAGGCGGCGCCATGCATCCAGGTGAGGCCGAGACAGCGAGGTTGCGTAGGGCCTCGAGGTAGAAGCTCATGGTATGCGGAGGAGCAGGACCACCGCCGCATTTGCTCGAACACCTAGCCCGCAAGGATGCCACATGGCAGGGAGCCTCGGACAACAGAGTCACGAGGGCGTCGGGTCGAAGGCCGAGCTCTAGGATAGAGCTGTAGACAATGAAGAGCAGCAGCCGAGGGTGCGCGCGGCAGCGCGGGATCGCGGCGGCGGCCGAGCTGAGCCCCCACGGCTAGGGTTAGCCGCGGGGTCGCACTCAGGAGCGGAGCGGCTTGTCGGCGGCAGGGAATCGACGGAGATATGCGAGGACAGTCCAGGCCGGAGAGCGGCCGCGCCGGGGCCGGCCGCCGACGGCCGAAGCCATGGTCGGCGGCGCGGGCGGTGTGAGGGGAACGGGAGAGAGCTGAGCGTGAAGAAGAGTTTTTTTTTTGAGAGAGCTGCGAGTAGCAGTGAGTAGCAGCTGTGAGGGAGATAGATAAATAAGGTAGGGGTGGGCCGGTCGGTGGTTTTGACCCACCAAGCCAGAGTAAGCCCACTGGGCCTAGTTCTGTTAGGATAAAACATAAACCAGTTTTCCTGTATCCACACGTTTATGACCGTGTGGTTTTGAAAATGGTTATGATTTTCGAAAACTGTTCAAATTCGAAAAAAATCATTTTCGAAAATTGTTCAAAATTGTTCGTTTTTGAAAATTGTTCATTTTCGAAGGTTGTTCATTTTTTGAAAACTGTTCAAATTCAAAAATTATTAATTTTCGAAAATTGTTAAAATTCAAAATTTGTTCAAATTTGTTCGTTTTTGAAATTTGTTCAAATTCAAAAAAAAAATCAAATTTGTTCATTTTCGAAAATCATCCAAATTCGAAAATTGTTCATTTTGAAATAAAAATTTATTCAATTTCGAAAATGTTCAAATTTTAAAAACATTCAGATTTTGATAAAAAAAATATGTTTTAATTTGTTCCGGTCTGAAATTATTCAGATTCATTTACGCAGTAACAGTAAAGCGCTCAAATATATGGGCTAGGCCCAATATGTGGAGCATGTAGGCGGCGCGGCCAGGAACTGCCGCCTCGCAATATATAGGCGCACCCTTTATGACTGGCCGATCAAATTGTATCATTAGAAATACTTCCGCGATAACTTTCAAAAACACGTCCGCTGCTTCCGTAGTTGGCCCCCAAATTGCATAGGCATCCCTGCTGATTATTGCACATACCAGACGTCCGAACCCCACGTTCCGCCCCGTTATACATTGCAGTCACCGTTCATGGCGCGAGCTGCAGCTAGAGACCACGAAGAACTCGTCGTGCCGTGTGCCATGAGCTTTGATCGTACACAAGATCCCGGCAACAGTTTGGTTCAGCCCAATCTTCCAACGAGATACCACGTCTTAAGCTGACTCAATTTTCTTCGGATGCAAGATCAGTGATCAATCTCCACGTCCATCGCGCAAAAGATAGCTAGCTACGGGAACCTAATCGTTCTGGAGTTCGTTGACTCACGTCTCAACACCCAAACACACGCACGCACTAAGCTATGGTCTTTGATTCCTCCATGGAGCACATATGTTAATGTAGAATCGAATATCCATTAAAGCCTATAACATTTATAGAGGCACTTTGAAAAAATGCCCCTAAAAATGGCATCTTTAGAGGCACATTTTGAAAATGCCCTTAAAAATCGTATTTATAGAGGCAAATTTTAAAAAGTACCCCTAAAAATACTATTTTTAGAGTCAGTTTGTGAAAGTGCCCCAAAAAATGACATTTTTAGGGGCATTTTGAAAAAAATGCCCCTAAAAATAGCATTTTCAGAGACACTCAATGAAATATGCCCCTAAAAAATATTTTTAGAGGCACTTTAAAAAAATGCCACAAGCAAAATGCCCCTAAATATAGGTTCTCTCATAGTGTATAAAGTTTTCCTCAAGCATCTTGGCTCGCGTTCATCATATTGGTCGACTCGTTCTTCACCTTCCCGTGCTCCACATGTCTTCTTGAACCAAGATTAAATAATATATGGAGGGAGAGGTGTGCTCCCCGCATCCCTGAAAACAAATTTTTATCTCCAAGTTTAGCCTCTTCCCATATGCTGCAATAATTCTTTTTCTTCATTTTAACACGAAATAACTTGTAGAGGATAGTAAATTATCACGGCAGCCACAAATTAAAACAGATTCAACCAATGCTTCCACCGGAAATTGTTTCACTTCGTAGCCTCCAAGCCAATACTACTTCCAAATATAAAGATGCAACTACTTCTTTCCATTGGATATCACAAATCAATAATGGTACTTGCTTCATGATAGTGTGCCCAATTTCATTTTTCAAATGACGAAAAGGGGGTATTTTGTGAACCAAGTATAAATAATATGGATTAAAATGTTATATTTCCAATTTTCACACAAAATAGACCGTATTCGATGTCTATTATCTTAAGATTTTGAAATTTCTAACTTTGTAGCTACGTTTTCCAATTTAAGAAACAGTATGTCGATTTCCTGGAACTAATTCAAATATGAAGTACAAGTATGTGATAGTTTATTCCTAAAAATTACCACAAAATCGTTTTAAGGTACCAAGTAAAGATCTACGGAAGAGGCACATAGGGCGTTGAAAGATTCGTCATTGTTATGGAAAGATTTGCCCGTAATTGTCATCCTACTTTGAAAAGTGTTCGCGAGTTCAAGATAAATTTTCAAAACGTTAAAGAATATTCATGTATTACAAAATGATAAATCATATGAATTTAAATAAAAAATGTAAAAAACACGAACGAAAACTAAAACCAATAACATGAAAAGAAAAGAGAAAAATAAAATGGAAAAATAAAAAGGGAAAAAGACATACAAATGCAACAAAAAATATCTGCCTGGGCCAGCCCACCTTAGCGAGCGCTTTAGGTGTTCCCCGCACACCCGTTCCACTTGATGTCAACTTTTTTTGTGTGTGGCAACTTGTTGGATTTTTCTAATTTATAAAATGTTTTTTCTTAAAATAAAAAAATGATGATAGTTTAAGGCCGACTTGGGTCCACCATAGTAGCTTTACTGTAGTATTTAGCACTTCATGATATTCGAGAACTGTTTCGTGTTCATATCTGGGGGCAGACCGTTAGAAATGGCACAATATGAGTTAATAATAACACAGTTATAGTCATGGGTATTAGAAATACTAGTTGAATTTCGGCGCGGCGGCACGCCGCGCCCTGGGTGGGAATTTCTGTGAATATAGCCTTTTTTTGTTTTAGTGACATAAATTTTGTAAGTAGAAGTGGTGGCTTTGTTTGTATAATGCATGAGACATGCATGTTCCACAATTGAAGCTTACAAAAATTCAGAATGTGAGCTTTCTAGAGCTATTTGTTCTAAAATGCTGAACCATGTGACCTAATAAACAAAAATGATGAAAAGAAGTCCATTTGGTCTAATATGATTTCTTAAACATCTGAATTGCATCTCTTGTTCAAAACTCAAGTGTTTCAGTTAAACATAAAAAGTGTTGCTTCAGCTCTTACCTTGTCTCAAGAAGGGCCTACCTGCGGCATGTCATTGCTAAACTGAAAGATAGTAAGAGGATAGAGAGCACAAATGCACCTAGAGAGCAAGTAAATATATGCAGCAAATAAATGGTGTAAGAAGCCATTCTACTCATCTACATTACCAGAGCAAAAGAGCTTCAAAGTACATAATCAAGAATAATCAAAATTAAGTCATGGCTTGCTATACTACTACACAGACTACGAAGCAACAAACAGATAATGCTTGAAACAAAAGGGACATCCAAAAAAAGGAGAGGAAGAGCATGTTCTCTAAACATGACATCGATCTAATGTGAATCTACCATCAGTTGTGAATCGATCGGAGGGAGTAAATGCTTAAGTTGTTTCCGCTTCGGCCTGCACTTGCTCTCGGAAGGCTGCTGCACTGTCACGAAGTTTCCGCTTGCATGAGACCTACAATACACCACTTACCATAGTTAGAAATATTATGCACGAAGCTGGTAATAATAGTAATAGATTTAAAATGGAGGAGGTAATAATGGTTTGAAAGGCAAACACATGAAAATATAACTAATGCTAGAACTCATATGACTTAGAGTATCGATTGAGCAAGGGCGGAGCCGATCTGGAGGGCAAGCAAGGGGAACAAACATCCGAAGTAGAGGGGAGGAGGCGAGAGGATAAGAGGAGCGCGGAGAGGGCAGTACCTTGGCAGTGAAGGTGATGTTCTCGATCTGGCAGTTCAAGTTGTCCTCACACTCGATCATGGAGCCCCGGTAGACCTTGCCGGTCTTGAGGTCCACCGTGACCACGTGCCCCGCTGCCTCGTGCAGCAGCTTCACCGGGATCCCCAGGCTGCGGCTCATCTTGTCTCACCGAACAGGTAGCGAGAAAACCCTAGCTGATCAGAATTAGAACTTGACAACTGAGGATTTCATGAATGCTGCATTCATCGTGTCATGCTAAAAAATCTGAGGCAAATCTGATAGGCATAAACTTGACATCATTCACGATGTACATACAAATAATCTCTTCATAATCACTCCATCCATGATGCAGGAAGAGTCTGATGCCTCAATTAATTATACCTTAACTTCATCTTTCCATTATCTATAAGGTGTTAGCACATAACATCATTTTTATGTACATATCCTGTTATATGAGAACGTTATACATATATGCAAGACTATTTCTTAGAAGGAACAGATAATTGTTACACTTTATTTGCGCATTATGTATATCTATCAAAATCTGCATACAACTTGATATAAACTACTACAACATGCAGTTTAGTATCATGGAATCAGTCAGCACATACTAAGGTCTTGGAAGTTTCTTTATGTTGCCATATCACATATTAAATACATAGAAGCTCTTAGCATGTCCCAGCTCCATACATTATATATTAGAATAGATAGTTGTAACAAATATCAACACATCTATGTTCTTATTATCTACGAAATTAATTAAATGAAGGGCATTAAAACTAACCAAGTAGCACAAAAACAATGAAAAAAACTACAAACAGAACTGACCATCATCCCCTTTGTTGCCTGGAATTAACACTACTAAGATGCCTACATAATCGATCTCTACAAAGAGCACTATATAGAAATTCCATCAGAACATACCAAAGGTTATGCTTCTAAGATTCGCATATCCTATTGCACTGGGTGAGTGTGAAATTAAAAGAACTGATCCAACCAAACAAAACCATAGTTTTTGCTTATTAAAAAAGGGAGAAGTGGACTGAACTCATAGACATGTAATGCTCAAAAACGTCCTGTCCACTTTCAAACGATTTGTGTTCTTCACACAACGAAATTACAAGATGTGCTTGAGTTCACTTGCAGAAATATGTCAACCTGATCGGTGAACTGAATCCTGTAACTGAATTATACAACACACATATAGATCTTATTTCATCCTGGTAATACGTATGTAAACATGTCTGAAACTAAGGGTAGGACAGCATTAAAATCCCGAAATTAAAACTGTAGTTTGTACTTGCTCGACACTGGACGCACAAAAAACTCCCTAAAAAAATTAAAACCTAATCTACTCTTGCCCATGCGTAACTGACTTTCAGTACACCTCCTCCTAGCTGCAATAGCCATCAGGAGATATTGCTGAACTGCAGCATGTGATCATAACTTGGAAGCAAATGAGATTTAATGGTAAGGAAGAGAATTTGGGGAAACCCAAATTAAAATCTAATCTATTCCTGCTCAGTCGTAACTTATGGGGCTTCAGTATGCCTCCTCCTAGCTGGAATAACCATCACAGGATATATTCAGCTACTAAACCGCAGTGTATGATCATAACTTGGAAGCTTCAAGTCCAACATAATTTTAGGTGTGGTCGTCTCTCCTTTGTCATCGTCACATAAGAAATAAAATTTCCGTTTTTTATCTATAGGGCTAGATGAAATTAATGATTATAAACTGACCACACATTACCCATTACAGTTTAGAAGAATATGAGGACAGCACGTGAGTAGATGTTTTGATAGCATGTGAGTAGAGCAGTAAATGCTCTAAGTGAAATACCAAGTAATAAGTATATCTTTGCACGTATGAAGGTCAGTAACAAATTTCTGCAATACCCTAGAGTCTAGACATCCTCTTTCATTTGAATCCTTCTCCCATTAGGAATTAGACATGGCCATATGGGCAGTAAGAAATGTTTATCTTCAAATGATTACGGCTGAATCTTTACGAACAAATATTCAGGATGAATTAGCTAAGCTGATTAATACAGAAAAGTGAAAGAAAAATACTAAGTTAAATTCCTTGATAATGCCTTCGTTTGAGAAGTTTTCCTTTACTCCATACCCTGTATTGACAGCACTACAGTACAAAATTGTAAATATACACACGAGGAACCCTTACAGGTTTATGTTAAAGAGAAAATACTTCTCCTTACTGTATCTCAACCACCATCGTTGATAAAACTGAATGTAGACATACCTCAACATTTCAGTACATTGACTGTCTATATATCATGCCAGCAGAGAAAATCAAGTTCATTCAAGATGGTGGTACCATGTTATGTGGATGGTTAGTATGAATGCACTACCTTTTGGGACATTGTTCAACAAAAGATATGATTCTCCCTTCAATCTCGCACGCGTCGGTGGCCGCTACACTGCTTACCCTAGTGCACTGGTGCAATGAGGCGATAAGCTGCATGGATGAACTTTGATTGAGACGTGTAAATTTTTAAGAAACTACGGAGATCAAACATCACATGGGCGAGAAACTGGGAATAAAGACTTACAACAACAGCTGCATGGATGAACTTTGATTGAGACGTGTAAATTTTTAAGAAACTAAGGAGATCAAACATCACATGGGCGAGAAACTGGGAATAAAGACTTAACAACAACAAAAACTTTGTTGGTAATATGGTTTGCCAGAATTAGTGGCAAAATTGAGGTGAGACGTGAAGCACAACATTCTTATATTGATGCTCGACTATGGTGTTTTCTGCTAATTTGTCTGTCATATATAATTGTTTCATCATAGTGAAGGATGCTTAATAAAGAATCACTCTAATATCTATGTGTATGCAAACAACTGGATATTAAATCTTGACAACCAGATTGGATCCTGAAAAAGCTATAACGAAGCAAGGGTAATTGAATTGAGTAGACAGGATAAATTTTCCTAGAAATTGCACACAAAGGCAAGTGCAAACAATAGCAAAGGCTGGTGATTACGTGAGAGAGGTTCTGGAGCAATATGCAAACACTTGGATATTAGATCTTGACAACCAGATTAGATTCTGAAGAAGGTAAAACGAAGCAAGGGTAATTGAATTGATTAGAGAGAATAAATTTTACCTAAAAATTACACACAAAGGCTAGTGTAAACTATAACAAAGGCTACTGATTACGTGTCTGCACCGAGAGAGGATCTGATGATTGCTCCAGTGAACCAACAAAACCACTTCTCCTCTTCAAAGCATCACGCGTAGGTGAAAGAATTTGACGAATCTGACTTGGAAAAAGACAGTGCTGCTGGAACCTTACCTGAGACCAGGGAGATTGGTCCGGCCGGGCCAGAGCTCGGGGCGGGGTGATGGCACGGCGGAGGGAGGCCGGCCGGCCGGCGACCGGCCGAGCGGCGGCCAGCAGCCTTGGAGGGCGTGGAGGAGAGGCGACGGTGAGAGAGGAGGGCCGAGGTCGGGGCGGGGTGATGGCGCAGCGGAGGGAGGCCGGCCGGCGGCCACCATGGAGGGAGTGAGCGCCGGCGAGGAAGCGGAAGCGGGCGCGGGCGCGGGCGACGAAAGTGGCGGCTCGGGCTAGAGGTGGCAGGAGAGCTCGGGCGGCAGCGGCGTCGGGGTGGAGGCGGCCGCGTCGGGGAGGAGAGGTGAGTGGGGAAAATGGGGAGGATTGGGGATCCAGGCTAGGGTTTGGTGTGGATGTGTGGCGTTTTTGCAGAAAAGTACCTCGGTTTTCTGCAAATTACAAATAGGTCCCTCGCGGGAACTGTTCTTTACTGTTCATCAATGTAGCTACTGTAGCTAGCTACAGTGCTCGAGCGCGGAGAGGCCGCGAAACGGACCATCTTTCATATAGTTAGTAATTTGATTTCATCACTCAGACAAAATAAGCTGAGATGGCAAAAGTTAAAAACAAACTGGACTGTAGTTTCTCAGAGGTTTCCCGTTTTTATGTGCATATAGAGAAGCTTAACCTGTTTTTAAAAAAGCTTAAGCAAAAAATTACAGTATATACCAGCTTTTCTTCCGTGCGTCTAGAAGAAGAGGCAACTCATGATGCCCTGCAGAGTGTAGAGTGATTGAATTCCGTCATTCAAACAAACAGAGTCCGTCAAAAGTCTATCACATCGTTGAGTATGTTAGACTGCTCATAATAGAGAGTAACATAGAGTAGTAACATGCTAATGCTACTAGGCTATGTTACTACCTCCACAGTGGGGAGTAACATATGTGTGGTGTCTTATTTTTTTGAAATTATGTGTGGTGTCTTATTTATTAGTCTATACGCTCATTTTGTCTTGATAAGTGTGATGTTACAGTAACTAGCTAAGTTATCACAAACACCTCTTTCCTCATTAACTACATGCCACGTAAGCAAATTTGTCTTGAAATGTGTGATGTTACCACCTAAGTTACTCCCATTGTGACTAGTCTTAGTCTCACACGAGAGCTTTGGAATGATAGAAAGTGAGGATTTTTATAGTTGCATCTTAAATGTTGGTCATCATTTTCGCTAATGTAGTGCGAGGCTATCCGTTATAGCATATGGCTTCCTTCCACCAATGCCAACATTGAATTGGGAAAGGGTTGCAGTCCCCCGGGGGATGGAACGTGACGCGTCCTCCCCTTCTCCACGTGCCACATGCCCCCGGGGCCTTACCTTATCTCGTACCTCCCCCACTCGTTTTCCCCCAATTCCCACGGTAGACTTGGTCGCCACCTACACCTCCAGCTCCCGCCGCCCCTCGTTGCCGTCCAGCCCGCCGCCGCGCCGGTGGCCGGGCCCCCGCGCTGCGCCACCTTCGAGCAGGTCCGCGCCGTGGTGCTCCTCCGCCGTCCCCGTGATGCTCCTCCGCCGGCTTGCGCCATCCTTGGCCTCCACCTCTCGCCTGCCCGCGTCGCCGTGCAGCCCGCCGCCGCGCCGGTGGCCGGGCCCCCGCGCTGCGCAACCTTCGAGCAGGTCCGCGCCGTGGTGCTCCTCCGCCGTCCCCGTGATGCTCCTCCGCCGGCTTGCGCCATCCTTGGCCTCCACCTCTCGCCTGCCCGTGTCGCCGTGCAGCCCGCCGCCGCGCCGGTGGCCGCCCTCCCCCCTCGCGCTGCGCCAACTTCGAGCAGGCCGGCGACGAAGGCAGCGGCGGTGCTGAGAGCGCTCCATGGTGGTGCTACGACGGCACGACGGTGGAAGAATTTGGAAGGAAAATTTTGCTACCATACTTTTTTCGGTTTCCATTATTGGAAGGAAATTTTTGCTACCATTATTGGAAGTGCAATTTTGCTACAATTGTATCTTCTGCATTACAGGAAGAAGAATTTTGCTACCACCGGCTATTTATTTTGCATTTATAAGAAGTAGAAATTTGCTATCACCGATGCTTAGTTTTGCATCACAGACGGGAGAAATTTTATATACGTGGTGCAAATGTTTGGAAGTTTTGTAGCAAGAGCTTTCCTTTTTTTTAATGCAAATGTCTGTATTTTTTGCGCCATGCGTTCTGTAAATTTGCATTCTAAGAAGATTTTTTTTGTTTACAATTTGTTCTGCTGTTTTGAATTTTAAATCTCATAGGAGAACCTTGTCGGAAGAACTTTTGCTACGATGCTGCAATATAACAATTTTTTTGCTATTATTGTTATGTGTTTTTGCTACAATAGGATAAATATTTTGCTACGATGTTTCCAGCGAGGTCTCCGTCGATGTCTCCGGCGAAATCGATTTTGCTACAATAGCATATTTTTTGCTACGGGATCTCCGGCGAGGTCTCCGGTGAGGTCCGGCGAGTCCGGTGAGGTATCTGGCGAAATCTGTCTTTTCTTTTCTGTTTTCTGGGCGAACCGTTTTTTGCTACATAGGGAGCAAAAGCGGGCGATTATTTGCTACACGGTAGCAAAAGCGGGGTTGGTGGGGGTAGCGCGGGATCTGACGGCTCCTATCGATCCGATCCAACGGCTGGCGACCCGGGGGATCGCAGGGAAAGATCCCCGGGAGACGCCTAGTGGTTCCCCATTGAATTCTAGGCGACGTGCTTCATACTTCAGACATACTTTACGAAAAAGGATCGGGCTGAAGTATTTGAGTTTTATAATACCACGAGAGTAATTCTTAATTTCTAGTATGTCTTGGGCCTTCCGACGCTTCCTGTACACATCTAAACCTTTTCTTAATTAATGAAAATTGGAAAAACTTTTGCCCTGGTTTAAAAGAAATGATGCGTTGTGGAGCAGTAGGCAGCTGGCCCTGGCAGCACGGGAGCCAAGAGCTGCACTTGTGATCTCGGGTGACGCATGCATGAGGCGGGAACGAGGTAAAAACGAGAAACAGAATGCATGGTCGTCATCAAAAGAAGTGTTGCTTTACTCATTTTTCTGGTGGTAAACGTCCGTTGGCAAAAGGCCTATTTCATGTTGACTTTGAGTCTCCTGCTAGCTCGCCTCCTCTCGTGGTTTCACATTCTATGAAAGAGCTACGACAGACGACAGTATACACCACACGGAGACGGAAAGCTCCCACTCATCTGTGATTGGTTCGGTAGTCTGTGAGGTGACTTGAACTTTAGTCGTCGAAAGACTTGGCTGCTGAGTAAGACACTCTCATGTGTGATTAGTTCCTCTGCAGTTTCGTGGTAATCGGAGTCGTCGCATACTTACCTGGTTGCTCACTTTCAGTTACCCATCAGCGATTTTAGTCCTTCTGTAGTGTTGAACGCGGTGGTCGGAGTCATCGAAGACTACAAGCCCGAATGTGAGAGATTCGTCTCCGGGCGTGGTTGCCTACTTTGATGTCGTTTTTGTGATCTCCTGACTGGATCTATCAAGGAAGAAGAGGGTCGCCTTAGCGGTATTGCCTCGAGAAGATTGTGACAGACGGTTTCATGTCGATCTTATCCTCCAGGCAAAGAATGTTTTTGTGGCTGACATTTAACTGTTGTGTAGCGAAGTCACAAGACTTCTGCTATCCGCAAACATCATTTTCGTTTGTTTACCTGTCGGATTTCGTCGTCGCGTAGACGTGACACATGCCCCACAATTGTTGGAACACTGTATGCAAGCTGATTGTAACTGGAAAATAAATTTAGTTGCGACTGGAAAATTCTTAGCTGGACCATCACTTGCAACCGAAGAAAAACTCAATTGCAACCCGATTTGCAACTGTAAAATTTTCAATTGCAGTCTGACTTGCAACTAGAAAAAACTCAGTTGCAACCCGACTTACAACTGAGAAAATGTGAGTTGCAACCCTACTTGGAATTGGAAAATATCTTATTTGCAATCGATACAAGGGGCACATAGACAATTCTCGTAAGTGCATCGCTAAAACCGAAGCCGATGGACGTACAAAACAAAAGAACAACTTTCCCTTCGTGCACAAAAAAAACACAAACCAACATTAACAGCCGTGAAGTTGACTCAGATTTAACTAATTCACATAGAACTAAGAATTAGTAATTATGAAAAACTAATTAAGAAAAAAAAGAGTTAAAATACTGAATACGCAAAATTTAAAAATGTTGCACTAAAAGTCTATAATAAGATAAATGGTGCATTGTTCACAATCACACAAACAATAATGTAAATAGAAATTAGGACACATGAGATTTATTAAAGGAAATCAAAAAATTGCAAGTGCTAATGCAGTTTATATAAAAAAGTCACAATTTACATAGATAAAAAACTCAGTTGCAAGTGCAGTTCCAACTGGCTTATAGATTCAAAAACCGTCAGTTGCAAGTGCAGTCCAACTAGCTTATACACTCGAGAAAAATTTGATTTGCAAGTGCAGTTCCAACTGGCTTATAGAGTCGAGAAAAATCTCAATTGCAAGTACAGTTGCAACTGGCTTATAGACTCCAGAAAAATCTCAGATGCAAGAGCAATTACAACTCGCTTATAGTCTCGAGAAAATCGTAGTTGCAAGTGCAGTTGCAACTATTTCCAGATAAAAAAACAAAAACGATTAATTGAAATAAATAGAAAAAATAGAACAAAAAAGAATAAAGGCCGGCCCGGCATCGTCTCGCCAACCCCGTGTCTCGTCGAGAGGCCGTTTGTGTTCGACTATGTTGATACCCAGGCCAAAAACAACCTCTCTGATGTCATCGTTAATTGCCAAACCTTCCGACAAAAATAAAAAACTAATAATTCAAATAGTAATATAAAAAACATGAAAGACAAAATGGAATAGATCTCAGTCAACACTGACTACCAAACTTCGGGAATTTCAGTTGCAAGTGCAGTTGCAACTGGATCGGAAAAAAAACCAGTCACAGGTTCAGTTGCAACTGGCTTCCACATGGGAGAAAATTTCAGTTGCAAATGCGTTTGCAACTGGCTTATAGACTCGACAAATTCTCAGTTGCAAATGTTGTTGCAAACAACCTTCTAGCCAAAACAAATATTAAAAATAAAATAGAAATAAAACGAAAATCGAAACTCGGGAATCTCAGTTGCAAATGGCTCAAAAAAAATCCAAAAATGCTTGAAAACTGGCTAAAAAAAACCCAACTGCAACTGCACTTGCAACTGGCTTCCAATCACAAAAAAATCTCAGTTATAAGTGCAGTTGCAACATGCTTACAAACTCAAATAAGATCTCAGTTGCAATTAAGTGCAGTTGCAACTGGCTTCTAGACAAAAAAAGAGAAATCTTATTCGAAACATAAAAACAATAATAACATATACACAAAAAAGAATAGATCTCAGTTGAAAACTGGCTTCCAAACTCGGGAAATCTCAGTTGCAAGTAGAGTTGCAACTGGCTAAAAACAACTGAGTTGCAAGTGCAGTTTCAACTGACTTATAGACTCCAGAAAAAGGCAGGCCGCCATCGTCTCGCCAACCACCCGTGTCTCGCCGAGAGGCCGTCCGCGTTCGGCTATGTTGATACCCAGGCCAAAAACAACCTCTCCGATTTCATCGTTAATTGCCAAACCTTCCGACAAAATAACAAAAAATAAATTAAAATAACAACATAAAAACACAAAAAGAATAGATCTCAGTTAAGACTGACTTCCGAACTCTGGGAATCTCAGTTTCAAGTATAGTTGCAAGTGGATCGAAAAAATAAACCCAGTTGCACGTTCAATTGCTACTGGCTTTCACACGGGAGAAAATCTCGGTTGCAAGTGCAGTTGCAACTGGCTTATAGACTCTAAATTTTCAGTTGCAAGTGCAGTTGCAAAAATATTAGAACAAAAAAATTAAAAATTCAAGCTCGGGAAATTTTAATTGCAAGTGTAGTTGTAACTGGCTCGAATATTTTTCCAAAAATGCAAGTGTAGTTGCAAAACTGGCTAAAAAAACAGTTGCAAGTGCAGTTGCAACTGGCTTCTAGACACAAGAAAATCTCAATTGCGGGTGCAGTTGCAGCTGGCTCAAAAACAATCTCAATTGCAAGTGCAGTTGCAACTAGCTCAAACAAAATCTCAGTTGCAAGTGTAGTTGCAACCGGCTTACAGACTCGAAAAAGATCTCAGTTGCAAGTGCAGTTACAACTTGCTTCTATACAAAAAAAAGGGCAAATCTCATTCGAAACTTAAAAACAATAATAAAATGAAAACATAAAAATTAAAAATAGATCTCAATTGAAAACCGGCTTCCAAAATCGGCAAATATTATTTCTAATAAAAATAATAATAAATAAAACATATTAAAATAATAATAGCAAAAACGACGAATAATAAATAGTCCTGTACTGAGACAAAAGCCTGCACAAATTATATTGTCGACCTATATATAATGGAGGAAAACTCATCTTCCTCTAATACGGTATTCTCGCTATTACATCTTACATACAACCTAGTTTATATTGTTTTAACATCTTCCTCTCCGATGTTTTTCACACTGGATGTTACTTGTAAAAAAGCAGGACACATATTCAAAAATTAACATGACAAATATATAAAAATCAACATCAAAATGTCATAGCAACCTAAAAACACAAAATCCAAATAGACAAATCACCAAAACAAAAAGTCCACAATTCTAAATCATGCTAGACAAAACAAAATATCTACAACAAAAAAGAGCAATTGCCTTCACAAAAATTAATTTTGGCACATTACACTAAAGAAAGTACATATGGATAAAAAAATATTTCAAACTAATTGCAACACAATAAAATCAACAAATTGTTTTAAAAAAACTCAGTCGTTACATAAAACAAGCATTGTCTCCCATCCCCCAATAAGCTATTTCAATTTTTCAGAAATAAAAAGACGAATATTAACTACAGTCGGACCATACAAAGCCCAACACCAACCCAGCAAAAACCGCTCAATTATAGTTTTTAAAAAACGCTCAATTATCTAATTCATAACCTACAGAAAAAAAAATAGTCGGACCGGAAAAAGGCAACCAACAACCCAGCCCAGTTCACTTATTAATTTTGCACCCTCAGAAAAAAACATGAGACGGACCATAAAATCGAGCCCAACACAGCACCAGGAGGGAGGCCCAGTCCACTTATCTATTTCGCACCTCCAGAAAAAAAAAGACAGACCACAACAAGCCCAACACAACAAACAACACAAACGGGCCAACCCAGAAAAACGCGAATCGCAAAGCAAGGCAAAGATCCAACGGTCACGGATGTGACTGAGCGCTAAGCTAAATCTCAGCTAGCTGAGAATTAGCAAAACCATATCAATATATACGCGCAGTCCAACAGCAGAATAATAGTCGATGTAGCATGTCCGATAGTGTAGTTGTAAAGAACGATGCCCCAAGGGGGAGCATGACACGTACATAGCGCCATCATCGCCAGATCCCGGAAAATTTAGGGTTTCCCCCAGAGTGATCCGGGTGGAAGCCGAGCACCACGTCTCGACGGCGTCTTCAAGAAGAAAAACGGCGCATGAAGGCGTCGCCGTCTCCTGCCACGACAACAAATGCAGCAGAGGTTTCGCTTGACGTAGCCAAGTCTTGCACCTTCCCGCGACGAGACAGACTAGCCCACCAAGCTTCCACACGCCAGGCCTCCACCACTAAGACCTTCGCGACGAACTAGCCGCCCTCACTCCGCGGCACACCTCTGCCACGGACTTGCAGGTTCCAACCAAGGCCGCCACGCCCTAGCCAGCCTGACCTCCACGATGATCCTCCGAACCACCCCGGCTCTGACAGATCTGGGCGCGGGGCCCACGATACACGGCCTCCATGTGACCTCCGCGTCGAGGAGCATCCGGGCCGCCACATACCCATCACCACCGCCATGGGGCTGCCGCCCCAGAAGGCCTCTGCGTCGTCACCCCGCCATCACCATGGCCTAGAGCAGCGCCTGCCTCCCCCTCAGCTCCGGGCACAAGGGCCCCGGATCGGCCAGCCCGCAGCTGGCCACAGAGACGGTGCCGCCTGCACGGTCTCGGAGCCGCCATTACCGTCCCAGTCGACCCGGCGTCTGCCCTCACCACCTCGATATGGTAGCCACCCCGACACCTTTTTGGCAGTGGGGAGGCCACCGCGACCGTGGCACGGAGGCTGGCGGCAGCAGCAGCGTCCAACCCTTAACTGTTGTTCTCCTAACATAGCCTCGTCGAGGTCATCTTCTCAATTTCACTTAAATTTTCAATGTGTCACTTGTTTACACGGGCACGGGCTATTTACCGAGTACTAGCATGGGATATTTGAAGTTCTTCCAGATTTTCTTAAGCTAATTAGTGGTTAAAAGTCAAGTATATGTTATTTTGAACAAAAATGATGTTTACCAATGTCAAGAAGACTGCTGCTATCCTACAACATCATTTTCATTGGTTCACGTGGTTACACGGGACACCGAGGCATGATTAGGACCCACATAAACAATACACTCCGCAAAAACGAGTAATTATGATTAAAACTATATTCTTGGCTGCATTAGGGGTGCCAAAATGGGACACTTTCGCATCCTTGGGCTGCATAGCCTGCATGCATGCATGTGGATCAAGCAGGTGACCTATGGTGCACGACAGAGTCGCATTCTGTCGTATCACCGCGGCAGAACTAGCTAGGGCCATATTTGGCCAAGTCAAGACGACTTGTGCTGTTCGAAAACATCATCTCCTCTAGTTCCCTTGTTTACACAGACCGGGAGCCCCACCTTAGACATTTTCCCCGGCGGTTCCAACAGCCTGGTTATTGGGAGCGTTAGTGCAAAAAAGCCCTCCACCGGCGCTTCCAGTAGCGGTAAAGTTGACGGATGGGTCCAATAGCACATCCGGTAACCCGCTTCGCGCCCTATCCGTAGAGTGGCAAATGTTGAAAGGACAAGGATGTCGTCTAGAGGTGGGGTGAATAGGCGATTAAAACTTTTCCGATTTAGTCTTGATAAATGCGGAATAAAACTAGGTGTTTTAATTTAACAAGCACACAACCTAAATATACTAGGTTCACCTATGTACACCAACAACTTATGCTAAGCAAGACAAGTAACAAGGTGATAGCAAGATATAATACTTCAAGCACGAAGGCTATCACAATGTAAAGTGCATAAGTAAAGAGCTCGGGTATAGAAATAACCGAGGCACGCGGAGACGATGATGTATTCCCGAGTTTCTCCTTTTTAGGGGAGTACGTCTCGTTGGAGGGGTGTGAGTTTCAAACTCAAGATGCTACAAAAGGCCTCACCCTATTCTCCGATGAACCTCGCCCAAAAGCTCGGTTCACCTTCCACTATTGATTTCCTTTTGGGCGAAAATCGAGTCCCTTACAACAATCTTGAGGCACAACCCACAAAAGGATTGGGAGCTCCCAAGTGACCACAAAAGGTCCCAACTAGCCACAAAAGGCATTGACCACAAAAGATCACAACAATACCGTCTAGGGTCCAACGACCCAAGAGTAACAAGCTCACAAACTTTCACTTCCACGAATCTTCGTGGAGAGAGCAAACCGATATACAAAAGAAAAGGCAAGAACACAAGAAGTGCTCAAGTCCTTCACTCTCAAATCCCACCAAAAGCAACTAATGCTTATGGGGGGAGAAGAGAGGAAGAACAAAGAAGTACTCAACAAATGAACTCCAAGGTCTAGATCCAAAGGGTTCCCTCACTTAGAGGAGAGATGGATTGGTGGAAATGTGGATCTAGATCTCCTCTCTCTTTTCCCTCAAAGATATGCAAGAATCATGGGAGGGATTGAAAGATGGGCAAGCTTTGCAAGGTCAACAATGGTGGGAGAGAGAGAGAAAAACGTGCTACAGAAAAGCTTAGTATCTTTGGGGAAGAAGGGGCCTTTTATAGGACTCCCAAAAATAGAGCCGTTGCAGGAAAACTTACACCGGAGACTCTGGTCAGGGTGACCGGAGACTCCGGACACATTCCGGTAAGTTTCCGGACTGAGGACAGTGGGTGACACCACTTGACGCTCGAGTGGGCAGGCCGGAAACTTGAGTCTAGGACCGGAGACTTTGCTCCCTGAGTCCGGAGACTCCGGCCCTGACGGAGACTCCGGCAACTCTCCGGACCGAGTCCAGTGGGTGGCAGCACCTTGAGCTCTTCGACAAGAAACCCTGAGTCTGGAGACTCCGGTTGGGCACACCGGAGACTCCGGCCTGGAAAACCACAAAACTGCAAACTCAATAACTTTCACATACGAAATCCAAATGAGGTGAAACCAATTTTGTTGGAAAGATAGCAACAAGAAATATTAAGAACCATAAATAGAGTTAAGTGAGAAGGTGTGGAACTTTCCTCAAGGATAAACCGATAATATTTCCAACCCGAAAACGCAACAAGTTTTCCATACGAAATCCATTTTCGGAGAATTTGGGCTTGTCATGAAGATCACAACAAGCACCAAAACCCAACAAGGAGAAAAGCCAAGTAAGAACCAAGAAAGATGATATGTCAAGTATGCAAAGGTTTGAGCTCTACACAAAGATGCGATCAAGTTACTCACTTGAGAGCCCCTCTTGATAGTACGACGTCTATCCTATAACCCGGTCTCCCACTAACACCATGAGACCGGTAAAATAGAAACCCTATCAAGATCATACCTTTGCCTTGCGCATTCCAGTTGAGTTAGATGATGACGATCTTGATCTCTTCAAGTGGACCACATTTCTTGATTGCGCTTTGCTTGGTGAAGACTCACATATCGCTCCCCCAGACACCAAGATGGGAGTGCCTCTCTTAGGAACATCTTCACTTGACCATTATCTCCAAATGGGTTGCAAGCTTCAAGCATATGATATCTTCTAGATGCCCATCTTGAACTTGCACATCTCAACCTTGATGACGTTCACCACCTGACGTCATCCTCCATGAGCTATAAGAAATCTTCCTTTTGATGCAAGCCCATGGAGAGATACCTAACCCCAAAAAAGGAATGCCACACACACATAATGGGTTTGTTCACAAAGCTATATGGACAATTTCTTACCATACCATTGGATCAATGATCCCACATGGTATATCATTTTTCTTTGTGTGTTGATCAACTTGAATCCACTCTTTGCACTTAGTCTTGATGAACCTTCTATCTTTTCATCTTCTTGATCATATCAAATATGTCCATTATAATCAATGATCTTGATGGCATACAACCTTGAATCCAACACATGAAGTTCAAGCGATGCCAATGGACAAACCTATAAGAATAACTGAACACAAACATTAGTCCATAAGAATTGTCATTAATTACCAAAACCATACATGGGGACACCATGCACTTTCAAGTGGGAGTGCGGGTAACCGCGACAACCGATGGCACGTAGGATACTGACGTTTCGGTATCACACGACAGCGAGCCAGAGGCATTCAATTTATTTCTTATCGTCTGTTCCGTGCACCTCTCCTCCCCTACCTCCACTGAATCGCTGCCGCTCCCTTTCGCGCTACACTCGCCACAGACCTCCCCCACCCTCCCGTCACTCTTGCCATCGTCTCTTCTCCTCCCGCCCAAAATATATGGACGCTCTCTACGTTGCCGCTGCCTCTTCCGACCACCTCGCGTGCAAGGTGTTTGTCAAATTGCCAAGGTCAGTTTTTTCTAAAAAATATTGCTTAGTTCAAACTACATAGTGGATGTTTAATTACATAGCAATGCTCACCGCCGGTTGTCTAATTTAATAACTAGATGGATAGAGACGACGAGCTAGAGATGGCCGTTGCAATGCTCACCGGCCATGCCACCGCAACTGCTGAGGTTGATGAGCACTTGGCCATCATCACTTGCCTTATTGGTTTGCTAGGCCAGACCATGTATCAGTTTTGCAGGGCGGTGGTTGCTATGTTTGGGCCAACATATTTGAGACCCCAAATGAAGCCAACACTGCTCGGCTCGTGGCACAAAACGCAACTAGAGAATTTCCTGGGATGTTTGAAAACATTTATAGCATGCATTGGGCATGAAAGAATTGTGCATTCTCTTGGCGAGGAATTTACAAATGTCATGTTGGAGAGTGCAGCGTCGTACTATAAGTTGTGGCTGATAAGGATTTGTTTATCTTGCATGCATTTTTTAGTATGGCTCGATCTCACAATGACATTAACATGCTGTAGTGCTCACCAGCCTTTACAAGACTTGCATACTCCAGCATGAAACTATGAGATCAATGACCATGCCTATGACAAGAGGTATTGCTTAGCAGATGTCATCTATCCAAGATAGTTTACATTTGTGAAGACAATCTCGACCTTTTAGTCAGAACCAGTCTCATTTTACAGCAGAACAGGAGGGTGCGAGGATGATGTCGAGCGGATATTTGGTATGCTCCAATCTCACTTTGGTATTCTCAGTTACCCTGCTCTAACCTAGTCGAAAGAGGAGATGTGGTAGGTGATTATTACTTGGGTTATAATGCACAACATGATCATTGAGAGTGAGTGTGCTGCTCCTTCACTAGTCGTTGATCACCCGTACTATCATCAGGATCCTCTTTGCCCAGGTTGATCATGAAGTGTTGGGAGAGTTAGTCAATTTTCTCGTCATGAACACTGAAATTCAAGACGAAGAAACTCACGTGCTACTACAAAATACAAAATGATCTAGTTACTCATATGTGGGTACGCAAAGAACAAGCAGCCTACCCAAATTGAGTGTGTGATTTAATTTAGTTTGAATTATTGTATGTATTCAAAACTATGTACGTACTATTCTATATATTTTAGATTGAGTTTTCTTCTATTTGCGATGAAAATTGCGTCAAAAAATACAATTGCGAGTGTCTATTGGGAGAAACCGGTGGGTGTAGAACCTCCCAATAGGGCAGAAACATGTGCCCAATAACAATTGTCCATCAAAGTTGATGGTGGAGATGCTACTAGCCAAGATTGTTCGAAGCATACGACGCCGCTGCTCACGGGACCAACGTACCTTGTCCTAGTGCTAGACATGCATCGGCAGGGGCAACAGTTTAGCTATTTAAACGCGGGGAGGGGTTCCGTGGAATCGTCACTGCCGGACTGCCAGTCACAAATTGAGAGCCACGGTCAGGACCTCGTGATGTCGAGGACATTACAACTGCTGCTACTTCTTGTGCTAGCAGGAATAGTTAGCGCGGATGCTGCTCCTAATAACGTCACCGACGGCCTGCACAGCTGTGGCGGCGTCGATGTCCCTTACCCTTTCGTCGTCGACGACGGCCGCCGCAGGAGCCACTTCCCCGAGGGGTTCCGCGTCACGTGTGACGCCGGCAACCTTAGAATCCCCACGTTTGGCGACGGGATACCCGTTCCGATCGGCGACTTCTCCATCCAAACGGCGGAGGTCCGCGTGTGGCTGCCAGTGGCGTGGCAGTGCTACAACTCCTCGGGCAACATGAACAATTCACAAGCCTTGACGAACCTACAGTTCAACGACCAGGGCGTGTACCGCATCTCCAACGTCAAGAACTACCTCTTTGTTCTTGGATGCGCCACCATCGGCTTTCTTCCGAGCGCGCCCTCCCGCACCAGCAACGACGCCTACGCCCAGCTCACCGGCTGCGTCTGCTACTGCAACGACTCCAACAGCGCGGTGAACGGTTCCTGCGCGGGCGTAGGGTGCTGCCACGCCGACGTCCCGCCAGGCCTCCTTGACAACTCCGTGTACTTCGACGACCGGAGCATCGACGACGGGGCGCGCACCGTCCAGTTCAGCCCCTGCGATTATGCGTTTCTGGCGGAGAAGGACTCTTACACCTTCAACACCACCGACCTCAACATGGACCTGCACCGGACCCCCCGGCTGATGCGGTGACGCTCGACTGGGCCATCCGTGATAATAACCTCACCTGCAAGGAGGCGAGGAGGAAGGAGGGGTACGCCTGCATAAGCTCCAACAGCCGCTGCCACAACGCCACCAGTGGACCTGGATACATCTGCAAATGCCGAAAGGGCTACGAGGGCAACCCCTATATTTCTGATGGTTGTACCGGTAAGTTCACCCTGCCTCTTTCTTTCTACGCTGGATGCGAGCAGTCATACCTCCTGTTACATTGGACTAATTTTTTTTAATTTTTTTTGAAACAAAACGGGCAATTTGCCTCATTTTATTTAAAAAAGTAGGAGAGATTTTTTTTTTTAATTTCAACACATGGCCGTCTGCAATATAGGCGCTAACATGGGCGCTAGGGAAAATAACCCCCAACCGTGTTGCCTTTTTCTTTTGAGGGAACTCCGACCGTTTTGCTAGTAGACCCAATTGCTTGCATCCGGCGTTTAGCTTAGAGTAAGACGATTCAGTAAATTATTAATGCTTCTAAGTTGCTTAGCACTTCTAAATATGGAATTAGGCATAGGGCGTGTACAACGCCTGATACTAATGTAGCGAGGAGCCAAAAAAAATTATCGTAGGGTACAGCCCCTTCCCAAATTTAAACACATCAAGGGTTGAAATTGCTCTGTACCCCTTTGTAATTAAGTGCATGATGGCCATCTACTAATTATTAATTTGTTATTAACGATCCAAACAACTTGATCTACTGCAAATTCGTGTGTTTGAAGTTTTCGTAGGATTGAATATTCCATGACATTTGAATTATACTTATCGTAATCATCACTTTTTAGAACCATGTGAACTGAAAACCCCTCACTAGCTTTGGATGGAAAAATAAACTTTCCGGTACATACTGAATGCATGCTCAGTTCAATAGAGTATTCTGATGGTTAAAGTTACTAAATAATGCAGATATAAATGAGTGTGAGCGTCTTGGCCATCACTACCGTTGCAAGGGTGAATGCAAGAACAAACAAGGTTATTACGAATGCACCTGCCCCAAGAACAAACACAGTGTTGATCCGTACAACGAAGCCTGCAGCGCAAATTTTCCAACAAAATATAAGATCATCATAGGTACGTACTATTAAAGGAGACCTTGTGGTTGTTCATCCACACTTTCTCGCCCGCTCTACTGAAAAAGAAACAGGCATGTGTGTGTGTGTGTCCTTTCTTACATCTAAATCAAGTCAAGAAATAAAACTTGCTTTCCAAAACGAAATGTTGCTTTAAAAAACAAAATCAATTGATAGATTCATATGAAAAATTGGTCTACAAAGAAAAGTCGTATACATGGTAATTAATATCGTTTATAGTTTCCTATTTTCTTTTTTCGTTGAAAATTAAAATTTACCTTCCCAACCCACAAATACAAAGAAAAATTTCATGCTTGTTTAATTATGCCAGCTTTAGTTTTATTGCTGTCTTAGTTTTTGTTTCAACTTTTCATGTCACAATTGTTGTAACAAGTATGAACGTGTCGGCTTTTTCCTTGAAACTTACAGATGTTTTAGTTGAGTCGATGGATGCATGGAAAATTAAAGCTAATTAAGTGGTGCACAATAATGATATTTTGTTTGTAAAAAACACCCAAAAATAATTGTGGGAAAATCATGGTAATGATCAACAAAGGTAACATATGTGTCATGATGTTCCCATTTGTATTTTCTTTGGTTAGATACGAAAGAACACAATTTCATTTTTATCCTTTATATTTTATAGTTTACTTGACAAAAATGATGAAATTTTTAATGTTACTATACAGGTTGTACGCATTATACAAATACTCATTAATGACATTCCATTTGAAACTCCACAATTATTTGTAGCCACATATATATTGTAAGTTTACATCTGAATATTGATTGTTCAAACATTTCTTTTTTACTCATTTATTATCAAATAGAGAGGAACGGGAAAGAAAAGTTTTTTATAACGTGATCCAATGTCGCACAAACATCGCCTTTGGCACAAACATCCACAAAATAGAATAACGTTAAAAAGTTTATCCATACAAAACCTTAGTTATTATTTGTGGCAACACAAACGTATTAAGCTTGGGCACCATTTAAGTAGTAGTACCTCGCTGTTGAATATTTATTCTGCAATATATTGGTATTGTCTTCGATTCTGGATACCTTAATGTGGAGATTGCGTATCTTAGTCACATGTTCTACTTACGATGTGTTGAATATATGTATGGTCTAACATATAGCTTGACTACTAATTTCAAATAAATGCATTAAGGTGAGGAACTATCTCATAGTCGTACGATCAAAGAACATTTTAAAACAAACCAAATGCTGCTTATTGGAGCATAAATTTATTAAAAGCAGGACGAATAGTGTGTTTCAAAATTTATTTCTGGAGAGATTAACTTACAGGTTAAAGTAGCCGATTCTTAGAGAAAAAACAAACACAAGGCAAAAATATATATAATAAACTCGAAAAAAGTAATGCGGAACCAAGAGAGCAGTTTTCAGAGCTAACCAGTCAACTAGTTTGTTCCCGAAGTTCAGACAACATTAGCATGATCCAATGCCTCTGTTATAAAAGCTTTTGATCAGAAAACAACGGTCACAAGGACCTTGATCGCGACAAAATGCCTATCCTCCTAGAGCCTTATGACGCAAAGACAAATCCATATATTCATGGTAGACAATATCAAACCATCGTAAATGTTTTGGCTTCGCCGACACAACTTCATGAAGTCCAACTTCCAAGCAACCCTAACCGTCTAAAGGATACCCATTCCTTAGAGTAGCAAGAAGGACCAATGGAAGTTGAACATCACAAAACTCTATTAAGGAATCACAAGAGCAGGGCAGAAAATTAAGGATAGCTACCTAGGAGGAGCTAAAAACAACTCCACAAAAAAAGTTGTTGCTTGGAGTAAAACATCACTCAAAGGTTTGGAACTTGAATAGTACCGACTTGGAAGCTACTGCCTAAACGTACCGAACTAGTTTGAGCCAAAGAAGTCCAAGACCCCATGGGGTGAGACAAAACTGGGGTCTTGAACATTGTTTATCGCTAACTTTACCACGTCGTTATACTGAGCTTGCAGAGTTCCAATCACCCATCCTACATTGGGCATTTGAGAGCACATACTTTTAGTTGTTCCTTCACGGTACTATATTGGCTATCATATGAAGGTGAGAACCGGCTAGTAGCCGGGTGGTCAAGGCTACGGTGGTGCAGCCAGCCCACCAGGGTTCGAATCCCAGTATGGGTGAATTTCTGGTGTCTCACTCCTCTATTTAAAAAACCGTGGAGCTTCTCCTCCGCTGGGTTAAAAAAAAAAGGTTGACCATTAGAATGTATACTCCACATTTATATGGTCGTTGTAAATCAAATGGTGTCCTAAGCTCCTAAATAATTGTCTGCAGATAATGAAAATATTTTACTATTTTCAGTACATTACACACTACAGTTGAATATTATAACTTCACTACCTTTTTATAATCAAGCCAGAATAAAAGTAATAATTATAAGTGTTTTATTTAGACTTTAATATATTTTTGACGGATAACCCATTTGTAGTAATACTCTATAAATTTTGTTGTGTTCTGTAGGAGCAATAGGGGGAATTTTCATTATAGTAACTATGACATTCTTGTGGCTTCTTATCGAAGAAAGAAAAAAGGCAAGAGAACATTTTGTAAAGAATGGCGGACCTGCATTGGCAAAGCTTAATAATATTAGGCTATTCAACAAGGAAGATCTCAGAAAAATTCGGAAAACTAATAATGTCATCGGAAGTGGTGGATTTGGTAAGGTTTACAAGGGGCACATTGAGGATATCAATCAGCCAGTCGCAGTGAAGGAGCCCATCAAAGGTAATTCAGCAGACAAGGACCAATTTGTAAACGAGATCAGCATCCAGTCTCGAGTCATCCACAAGAATATAGTTAAGCTCATAGGTTGTTGCCTTGAAGTTGATGTCCCAATTTTGGTCTATGAGTTTGTGCCCAATGGTAGCCTCCATGATATTCTGCATGGAAGCAGCAAGATGCCTCTCAATATGGGTCGACGTCTACAAATTGCTGCAGAATCAGCAGAAGGCCTAGCTTATATGCATTCGAAAACCAATACCAGTATCCTGCATGGTGATGTTAAACCAGCTAATATACTTTTAAATGGTGAGTTTATACCAAAGATATCTGACTTTGGTATATCAAGGTTAATTGCCCCAGATAAGCAACACACCGGACATGTTATTGGTGACATGAAATACATGGACCCAGTGTTTCTGCAAACGGGGCTACTGACAAACAAGAGTGACGTCTACAGTTTTGGAGTTGTGCTCTTGGAGCTCATTACAAGGAAGAAGGCCTCACGTTCTGACAACAACAGCTTAATCAAGAATTTTCTTGAGGCCTATACAAAGGACAAGTCTGTGATCGAGCTCGTGGACAAAGAACTTGCAGACGTAGATGGGAGATTATTGATAATTTAGCAAGGATGATTGTGCAATGTCTAAATCTTGATGTCAATGAGAGACCGGAGATGATAGATGTAGCAGAGCTTCTTCACGACATGGTGAAAAGGTATGGTAGTAAATAAGATGATCTTTGAAATGATCATGTTGTTTCTTGGCAAGTTCATCCATCATCCAGTTGAGAAAAAATGATAAATTCTCTTATGTAAGTCTTGTATACTTTCAGAAGAAAATATCCTGAAGTAGCAGCATTGTAGATTTCCCTAGAGATCAGGTACCACTTTTCAAATGCAATGCGTGTGTACTTATGCTTAATATCTCAGCAGAACTACTAAGCTAGAGGAGCATGTATGTACCTACTTTCTCTGGATAAGGGTCTATATGACTATATACGTGTGTATATTGCTTGTAATGGTCAGTCTGATGTGTTGTGTTTATTTCATAAGTTGTGGCATATATTTTGTGGTATTGGCCAAATCAGATTAACATATATACTAACCCTAAATAAGTATGAGTAGTTGCGTACATGCAAGACTCGTTAGTACCCACATATATTTTAGACGAACTCTTTATACGTTACGGCAATATCAGACATTTGATGAGGTGGAGGAGTGAGAGCGGGGAGAGAGACGGAGGGTGTCTGGCAGTGAAGACGGACGATTGCCGTACAAATCGCCTGTTATCGACAACTTTTTACTTGTTGTACCGCAGGCCTTCTGTAGTTTGTATCTTCAGTCCAATCCAATCACAGAGGAGAACCTTCTCGTTATTTTCCGCCGCCAATTCGAAACAATCAAGGTTGAATCCTTCTCCCGCTGCACCAACGTACATGACCATGGCCACACTGGCGGTGGTGACCGCGGCTAGGCGCTTCACATCAGCCTGGAACAAAAATTTATTGGTCAGAAGGTCATAAATTGAGTTATTGATCAAAGACTCCAAGATTCATGCGTCTGCCGCTTGTATAGACACCACACAAAAAATAGATCAAGTGTGTCTACGATACTGTCTATAGGTGACATGCAAAATTACTATAGCCATTATATGTCTAAACTATTGAATAAGACCTTACGGAATGGAACAAGAGACTAAAAGCGCAACCGGCCTGGTGGCCGGTACACATGCATGTTAACTCCATCCGTTCAAGTTATAAAATATTTTGGATATTTAAATATGAACTGCATAGGTATTGAATCAGTGAATCTATACATTGAAGCGCGTCTAGATACACACGAATCAGGAGAAAGCTAAACATATTATAGTTAGGAACAGAGGAAGTAGTTGCCGGTGTCGTCCGTACCTACGTGCCTTAATTTGTTTTCTTTGGTGACTATTTTGGTGCAGTCTTTATGCATAACAAAGAATGGAAAATTTTAATTGGAGAAATACCAAATACAACCTAGAGACGCACATGTATGTGTGCATGTCACCGCCCACACACAAGTCGTGGAGATTCAGAGTGATAAAGTCACCATTAATGTCTCGCTAAGGACGATATGCCTCACACTAAAAATTAATATTTCATATTGATGCGACACCATGAAAAAAACACAGAGTTCATGGTTTAAGGGTAACCTCTAAACGTACAACGACACCCCTCACTAGTAGAAAACAGGCCATCGGTTCGGCCCTTTAGTCCCGGTTCCACTACGAACCCGGACTAATGGGGGCACTAGTCCCGGTTCAAACGGCCAGGGCGTCAGCCAGCTCCTGTCCCGGTTCGAACAGGATCTTTAGTCCCGGTTCGTGATACGAACCGGTACTAAAGGGTCGTGGTAGGCGGCCGCAGAGGTGGGGCCAGCGTGAGCACCCTTTAGTACCGGTTCGTATATTGACCTTTAGTACCGGTTCGTGATACGAACCGGTACTAAAGGGTCCCCTATATCATCGTCCACCCGAGCCAGCGAGCTCCATTTTTCCAGCTCGAGTTCATCCCCATTTTCTCATCCGTTTCCTCTCCCGAGCTCGAGTTCATCCCCATTTTTTTCCACCATTTGTCAAGATTGACGACGCCCCATCTATCCAAGGGTTAGTAACTTCATCCTTTCTTCTGGCGTTGCTACTTTAGCTCATTTTCTTGCTAGTTTAACTCATTTCATTTTTTCTAGTGCTAGCTAGGTGTTTGATGAAATGACTAAGTTAGGGATTTCATTTGTTTTATATGCAATTTGAGCTCAAATTAAAGTATGATTTGTGGGTTTTAGTGTCGTCTCGTCCCCGTCCTCACCGCCGTCGATCGCCGCGTCGTCCCGTCACCGGCACCACCTCGGTGAGCCTCTTGTTTTTATCTTTTATTTTAAAAAAACTTAGTGATGATTTAGATGCATAGTTATTACTTGTATGATTGTTTTTTATATGTATAGTGCCATGGTTTTGATATCCGTCCCTGTCGGCCTCGTCCGGTCTATGATTCGATGTGGTATATATTTTATAACTTTTAGTTTCATTTGTTTTTTTTGACAATTATGCCTGACCAACTTGACATAGAAATTTTTATCTAGGAGGTAGTTGAACCGAAAATTCCAATCGACCCTCTTGTCGAGATGCTAAATTTATTTAAAAAGAAAACAATGATTTGAAAGCAAAATTGAAAAGAAGTGAAGATCTTCGTCTCCAATGCCTAGAAGAGAAGATGAAATTGGAGTTCAAGCTTGCCGACGTCGTCGATGATCACCAGATCAAGATGGATGCAATGCGCTTGAAGATTAAAAAGATTAGAAAATATGCCATTAATCAAGAGGCTTGGTATCATTATGTTGTTGGTTCAGTAATTACCTTAGTTGCGATTTTGATCGCATTTGTTGTTGGATTTAAATTCTTTAGATAGTTGTATGTTAGTTTCAATGTATGTTTTATGAGAACTATGTATTACATTTGGTCACTACTCTACTTTGCTTTTAATGTGATGAACTTGTATTAATTAATTTGGTCACTTATCTATTCATGATGTAGTGTAATGGTTTTTGATATACTTATATAATGCAGATGAACCGGCAATGGATGTACGGTGACCGACGCAGTCCCGAGTTCATTAGTGGCATGCATAATTTTCTCCACGTGGCTGAGGCAAACAAGCGGTCGAATGGTTTTATTTGTTGTCCATGTAGTGCTGTAAGAATACGAGGATTACTCTACCTCAAAAACCCTTCACGTCCACCTGTTGCAGTCCGGTTTCATGCCGGCTATAATTGTTGGACCAAGCACGGAGAAAGAGGGGTTATAATGGAAGACAATGAAGAAGAAGAGGATAATGACAACTATCCTATGTTCATGAACACGGTGGTACTACAATGGGGGAAGACGAAGCTGAAGAAGAGCCATTGTTGATGAGCCCGATGATGATCTTCGTCGGGCCATTCTTGATGCAAGATAAACTGCGGAAGTGAAAACGAGAGGTTGAAGTTGGAGAGAATGTTAGAGGATCACAAAAATTGTTGTACCCAAATTGCGAAGATGGCCAGAAAAAGCTGGTACCACACTGGAATTGCTGCAATGGAAGGCAGAGAATGGTACATCTGACAAGGGATTTGAAAAGTTGCTGAAAATATTAAAGAAGATGCTTCCAAGGGATAACGTATTGCCCCCAGTACGTACGAAGCAAAGAAGGTTGTCTGCCCTCTAGGATTAGAGGTGCAGAAGATACATGCATGCATCAATGACTGCATCCTCTACCGCGGAGGAGTACGAGAATTTGAATGCATGCCCGGTATGCGGTGCATTGCGGTATAAGATCAGGCGAGATGACCCTGGTGATGTTGAGGGCGAGCCGCGCCCCAGGAAGAGGTTCCTGCCAAGGTGATGTGGTATGCTCCTATAATACCACGGTTGAAACGTTTGTTCCAAAACAAAGAGCATGCCAAGTTGTTGCGATGGCACAAAGAAGACCGTAAGAAAGACGTGATGCTGAGACACCCCGCTGATGGGTCGCAGTGGAGAAAAATCGACAGAGAGTTCCCGACATTTTAGATGACGCAAGGAACTTAAGATTTGGTCTAAGTACAGATGGCTTTAATCCTTTGGGGAGCAGAGCTCCAGTCATAGCACCTGGCCTGTGACTCTATGTATCTATAACCTTCCTCCTTGGTTGTGCATGAAGCGGAAGTTCATTATGATGCCAGTGCTCATCCAAGGCCCGAAGCAACCCGGCAACGACATTGATGTGTACCTGAGGCCATTGGTTGAAGAACTTTTACAGTTGTGGCGTGAAGAAGGTGTACTGTGTGGGATGAGCACGAACAAAAGGAATTTGACCTACGAGCGTTGTTGTTTGTAACCATCAATGATTGGCCTGCTCTTAGTAACATTTCAGGACAGTCAAACAAGGGATACAATGCATGCACGCACTGTTTAGGTGAGACTGAAAGTATATATTATTTAACAAGAATGTGTACCCGGGGCATCGTCGATTTCTTCCAAACAAGCATCCCGTAAGAAAGAAAGGCAAGCATTTCAAAGGTGAGGCAGATCACGGACGAAGCCTACCGCCCTACTGGGTGTTATATATGATGGTCAAGGATTTAAAAGTAATCTTTGGAAAGGGTCTGGCGGACAATCTGTTCCGAATGACGCTGACGGACACGTACCCATGTGGAAGAAGAAATCTATATTTTGGGAGCTACCCTATTGGAAAATCCTAGAGGTTCACTCTGCAATCGACGTGATGCACGTGACGAAAAATCTTTGCGTGAACCTGCTAAACTTCTTGGGCGTGTATGGGAAGACGAAAGATACACCGGATCACGGCAGGACCAGCAACGTATGCACGAACGAGACACCTGAATCCAGAGAAGTATCAAGGTCCTGCCAGCTACGCTCTTACCAAAGAAGAGAAGGAGATCTTTTTTGAAGTCCTGAGCAGTATCAAGGTCCCGTCTGGCTTCTCGTCGAATATAAAGGGAATAATAAACATGGCAGAGAAAAAGTTCCAAAACCTAAAGTCTCATGACTGCCACGTGATTATGACACAATTACTTCCGGTTGCATTGAGGGGGCTTCTACCGGAAAATGTTCGAGTACCCATTGTGAAGCTATGTGCATTCCTCAATGCAATTTCTCAGAAGGTGATCAATCCAGAAACTCTACCAAGTTTACAGAAGGATGTGGTCCAATGTCTTGTCAGCTTCGAGTTGGTGTTCCCACCATCCTTCTTCAATATTATGACGCACCTCATAGTTCACCTAGTCGAAGAGATTTCCTTCTCGGTCCTGTATTTCTACACAACATGTTCCCCTTTGAGAGGTTCATGGGAGTCTTAAAGAAATACGTTCATAACCGTGCTAGGCCAGAAGGAAGCATCTCCAAGGGCTATGGAACAGAGGAGGTCATTGAGTTTTGTGTTGACTTTATTCCTGACCTTAAGCCGATCGGTGTTCCTCAATCGCGCCATGAGGGGAGACTGCGTGGAAAAGGCACGCTAGGAAAGAAAGCAACAATATGTATGGGGCATTCTTTCACTCAAGCACACTACAGTTCTACATAATTCCAGCTTGGTGGCTCCGTATATCGAGGAACACAAGAATATTTTACGCTCGAAATACCCGGAGCAACTGAAGATTGGATTGATGGAGAACACGTGAAGACTTTCGGCGGTTGGTTGCAAACACGTCTCATTAATGACACCACTGTTGGAGAACAGCTATACTTGTTGGCCAAGCACCATCTTCGACTATATTGACTTTTCAAGGGTACGAGATAAATGGGAATACATTTTACACGGCCGACCAAGATAAAAAGAGCACCAACCAAAACAGTGGTGTCCGCTTTGATGCAACAAACAACAATGGGCAAAAGGACACATATTATGGTTACATAGAGCAGATATGGGAACTTGACTATGGACCTTCTTTTAAGGTCCCTTTGTTCTGGTGCAAATGGTTCAACCTGACAGGCGGGGTACAGGTAGACCCGCAGTACGGAATGACTACAGTGGATCTCAAGAATCTTGGGTACCACACCGAACCATTCGTCCTAGCCAGTGAAGTGGCTCAGGTTTTCTATGTGAAGGACATGTCTACCAAACCGAAAAAAGAAAAGATAAGCAAGCGAATACATCATACGATGAGCCAAAGCGCCACATAGTTCTTTCAGGAAAAGAAACATCGTGGGAGTGGAGGACAAGACAGACATGTCAGAAGATTACAATAAGTTTCATGAAATTCCGCCCTTCACAGTGAAAACTGACCCAAGCATCGTGTTAAATGATGAAGATTGTCCATGGTTACGGCGCAATCAGAAGAAAGGGACACACACGAAGAAGAAGTTTATACCACGACACTAGGACGGATGTTGTGGTCATGTGTAATAATGTATTGAAACCTTTTTTTAACTGTGTTCTGAAAACTGAAGAAAACTCTAAACACTGATTTTTGGTTCTAAACTAACGGAAGGATTGTAAGATAGAACAAAACACACGGTTTCCCTGCATACAGCCCGACGGTGGCTCGTGAGTGCCTGCATATCAAATGCACCGTTGGATGTATGCAGGGAATCCGAATGATTTGTATTCGGTCGGTGAACTGAAGGATTTGTAGATAGAACAAAACACACGGTTTCCCCTGCATACAGCCCGACGGTGGCTCGTGAGTGCCTGCATATCAAATGCACCGTCGGATGTATGCAGGGAATCCGAATGATTTGTATTCGGTCGATGAACTGAAGGATTTGTAGATAGAACAAAACACACGGTTTCCCCTGCATACAGTCCGACAGTGGCTCGTGAGTGCCCGCATATCAAATGCATCGTCGGATGTATGCAGGGAATCCGAATGCTTTGTATACCAAATGAACTATGATGCGTGTTAAGTTACACGTCCGTTGGGAACCCCAAGAGGAAGGTATGATGAGTGCAGCAGCAAGTTTTCCCTCAGTAAGAAACCAAGGTTTAATCGAACCAGTAGGAATCAAGGGTCTTCTGAAGGTTGTTGGTGGCTGAATGTGGCACGGCGCAACACCAGGGAATCAGCAGCAACGTGGAACCTGCACACAAGACAATCAAACTACTTTGCCCAACGAAACAGTGAGGTTGTCAATCTCACCGGCTTGCTGAAAACAAAGGATTAAAAGTGTGGTGTGGAAAATGATGTTTGCTTGCAGAGAATTAAAGAGAACAATGATTGCAGTTGGTTGTATTTCAGATGTAAAAGAATGGACCGGGGTCCACAGTTCACTAGTGGTGTCTCTCCATAATAAAATACTAACATGCTGGGTAAACAAATTACAGCTGGGCAATTGACAAAATAGAGAGTGCATAACAATGCATATACAAGTCATGATGATCACTATGAGATTTACTTGGGCATTACGACAAAGTACACAGACGCTATCCAGCATGCATCTGTGCCTAAATAGTCCACCTTCAGGTTAGCATCCGCACCCCTTCCAGTATTAAGTTGCAAGCAACAGACAATTGCATTAAGTATGGTGCATAATGTAAACAATACAAATATCCTTAGACAAAGCATTGCTGTTTTACCCCTAGTAGCAACAGCACATCCACAACCTTAGAACTTTCTGTCACTGTCCCAGATTAAATGGAGGCATGAACCCACTATCTAGCATAAATACTCCCTCTTGGAGTTACAAGCATAAACTTGGCCAAAGCCTACACTAATAACGGAGAGCATGCAAGATCATAAACAACATAGGCATGATAAATCAATAATCAACTTGACATAGTATTCAATATTCATCGGATCCCAGCAAACACAACATGTAGCATTACAATAAGATGATCTTGATCATGATAGGCAGCTCACAAGATCTAAACATGATGGCACAAGAGGAGAAGACAACCATCTAGCTACTGCTATGGACCCATAGTCCAGGGGTGGACTACTCACACATCACTCCGGAGGAAGGCATGGCGATGTAGAGCCCTCCGGTGATGATTCCCCTCTCCGGCAGGGTGCCGGGAAGAGCTTCAGAACCCTCCCGAGCTAGGGTTGACGACGGCGGCGGCTCTGGAACTTTTCGTGGATGGAGGCTCGGGTGTTTAGGGTTTTCCCGAGAAAGGCAATTTATAGGCGAAGGGGCGATGTCGGTGGAGGCCCGAGGGCTCCTCACCACGTGGCGGCGCCAGGGGTGGGACCCGCGCCACCACATGGTGAGGGCGCCTCGGTGCCCCCTTCGTCTCTCCTTCGGACTCCGTGTACGTGACAGAAAAATAGGACCTTGGCTTTTGTTTCGTCCAATTCCGAGAATATTTCCAGAACAGCTTTTCTGGAATCAAAAACAGCAGAAAACAGGAACTGGCACTGTGGCATCTTGTTAATAGGTTAGTCCCAGAAAATGCATAAAAATGCTATAAAGTGTGAATAAAACATGTAGCAATTGATATAATATAAGCATGGAACATAAGAAATTATAGATACGTTGGAGACGTATCAAGCATCCCAAGCTTAGTTCTACTCGTCCTCGAGTAGGTAAAACGATAACAACAAATAATTTCTTAGGTGACATGACCACATAATCATGATCAAATAATATTGTAAAGCATATGTTATGAATGAAGTGACTCAAGGCAATGGTCTATAGTTTGCTAACAAATAGATAATGAGTAAACAACTGAATCATATAAGCAAAAACTTTTCATAAATAGTACTTTCAAGACAAGCATCAAAAAGTTTTGCATAAGAGTTAACTCATAAAGCAATAGATTCTAAGTAAAAGGCATTGAAGCAACACAAAGGAAGATTTAAGTTTCAGCAATTGCTTTCAACTTTCAACTTGTATATCTCATGGATAATTGTCAACACAAAGCAATATAATAAGTGCAATAAGTAAGCATATAAAAATTGTTGCACACAAAGTTGACACAAGTGTTTGCTTCTGAGATAGAAAGGAGTAGGTAAACTGACTCAACCTAAAGTAAAAGAAAGGCCCTTCGCAGAGGGAAGCAGGGATTAAATCATGTGCTAGAGCTTTTTAAGTTTTGAAATCATATAGAGAGCATAAAAATAAAGTTTTGAGAGGTGTTTGTTGTTGTCAACGAATGGTAGTGGGCACTCTAACCCCCTTGTCAACCAGACTTTCAAGAGCGGCTCCATGAAGGACGTTATTTCTACCAAAGGCAGATCATCCCTCTTCTCTTTTGTTTACACATGTACTTTAATTTGGGTGACACTCCTCCCAACCTTTGCTTACACAAGCCATGGCTAACCGAATCCTCGGGTGCCTTCCAACAATCACATACCATGGAGGAGTGTCTATTTTAAATGATCAACTTTTTAAATTGCTTACTGATAAATCAGGGCAAAACATGTGAAGAGAATTAAAGGTGAAAGTTGTAATTAATTGGGACTGGGCACCCCATTTGCCAGCTCTTTTTGCAAAATTATTGGATAAGCGGATGTATATGCCACTAGTCCATTGGTGAAAGTCTGTCAGGAGTAAATGACAAGGTTGAAAGATAAAACACCACATACTTCCTCATGAGCTATAAAACATTGACACAAATAAGGGATAATAGCTTTTGAATAGTTTAAAGGTAGCACATGAAGTATTTACTTGGAATGGCAGAAAATACCACATAATAGGTAGTTATGGTGGACACAAATGGCATGGGTTTTGGCTCAAGGATTTGGATGCACGAGAAGCATTCCCTCTCAGTACAGAGTTTAGGCTAGCAAGGTTGTTTGAAGCAAACACAAGATATCAACCGGTACAGCAAGACTTACATGAAAACATATTGCAAGCATTATAAGACTCTACACTGTCTTCCTTGTTGCTCAAACACTTTTACCAGAAAATATCTAGACCTTAGAGATAGCAAACATGCAAACCAAATTTCAACAAGCTCTACGGTAGTTCTTTACTAATAGGTTTTTAACTACATGATGCAAGAGCTTAAACATGAAATACTTGAGAGCTCAAAACAATTGCCAAGTATCAAATTATCCAAGACAATGATCTATATGTGTGTCTTTTCGATATACCATCTACCACATGTTGCATTTTCTGTTTCCAACCAAACACCAATCAACTTATTTCAACAAAAACTCTCCAAATAATTTACAAATGAAACAAGAGAGTATTACTCTACAAGAACTAACAGCTCTGAATAAGAGATGCATGAAAAACAGGAGCTAAAAGCATAGCAGTAGCTAGATAAGAATACTCAACAGATATAAGTGAAGAATATGAGTATTCACATGAAAAAGCGGAGCGTGTCTCTCTCCCACACAAGAATGCTAGGATCCAATTTATTCAGAAAATAAAAATAACAATGCGAAAATAAAAGCACACAGACGCTCCAAGTAAAGTACATAAGATGTGAAGAATTAAAATATAGTTTCACTAGAGATGACCTGATAAGTTGTTGATGAAGAAGGGGATGCCTTGGGCATCCCCAAGCTTAGACGCTTGAGTCTTCTTGAAATATGCTTGGGTGACCCAGGGGGCATCCCCAAGCTTAGGCTTTTCACTCTTCTTGATCACATATATCATCCTTCTCTCTTGATCCTTGAAAACTTCGCCACACCAAACTCAAAGTAATTCTCATTAGAGGGTTAGTGCATAATCAAAAATTCACATGTTCTATAGGACACAATCATCACCATACTTTGGACATTAGCTACAGCCACTGATGTTATGTGAGCAAAAAATCCACTCAACATAGTAAAAGAGAGAATGCAAAATAAATGGCAGAATCTGTCAAAACAGAACAGTCCGTAAAGACGAATTTTTTCGAGGCACTTAAGTTGCTCAGATGAAAACTCAAAACTAACAAAAGTTGCGTACATATCTGAGGATCACGCAAATTTTTTTAAATCAATTTTTCTGTGATAAAAGCTCAAAACCGTGGACAGCAAAATCTGTCCCTGTGCAGAAATCCAAATCTAGCATCAACTTTCTACTAGAGACTTTACTTGGCACAACATTGCAAGAAAATAAAGATACAAAGGAGTTGTTACAGAAGTAAGCACACTCCTTGACTCAAATAAAATAAAAATAACAGGAAATAAAATGATGGGTTGTCTCCCATAAGCGCTTTTCTTTAACGCCTTTCAGCTAGGCAGAAAGTGAAAATCAAGTGTTCTCAAGAGAAGAAGCATCAACATCATAATTTGTTCTAATAATAGAATCAAAAGGTAGCTTCATTCTCTTTCTAGGGAAGTGTTCCATACCTTTCTTGAGTGGGAATTGATACCTAATATTCCCTTCTTTCATATCAATAATAGCACCAACAGTTCGAAGAAAAGGTCTTCCCAAAACAATAGGACAAGATGCATTGCATTCAATATCCAAAACAACAAAATCAACGGGGACAAGGTTATTGTTAACCATAATATGAACATTATCAATTCTCCCCAAAGGTTTCTTCATAGAATTATCAGCAAGATGAACATCCAAATAACAGTGTTCCAAAGGTGGTAAATCAAGCATATCATAAAGTTTCTTAGGCATAACAGAGATACTAGCACCAAGATCACATAAAGCATTACAATCAAAATCATTCACCTTCATTTTAATGATGGGCTCCCAACCATCTTCTAACTTCCTAGGGATAGAAGCTTCATGTCTTAATTTCTCTTCCCTAACTTGCATGAGAGCATTTGTAATATGTTTTGTAAAAGCCAAATTTATAGCACTAGCATTAGGACTTCTAGCTAGCTTTTGCAAGAACATAATAACTTCAGAAATATTACAATTATCAAAATCAAGATCATCGTCATCTAAAGCAATGGGACCATTGTCCCCCATAGTTCGAAAAATTTCAGCACTTTTATCAGGAACAGTTTCAGTGGTTTTAGGCAATTTCAAACGTTTTGCAATGGAAGTGGAAACATTGCCAACACCAATAATGTTACCATTGATAGTAGAAGGTTTACTAACATGTGATGCTTCAGCATTACTAGTGGTAATAGTACAAACTCTAGCTATACTATTCTTTCTAATTTCATCTTCTCTTTCCCACCTAGCATGCAATTCAGCCAACATCCTAATATTATTATCAATTTTAACTTGGATAGCATTGGCAGTAGCAAAAGTCTTAGTATCTTTAACTTCATTAGGCATAACTTTCAGTTTCAAAAGATCAACATCAAGAGCAAGGCTATCAACTTTAGAAGCAAGAACATCAATTTTGCCAAACTTTTCCTCAACAGATTTATTAAAAGCAGTTTGGGTATTGATAAATTCCTTAAGCATGACTTCAAGATCAGAGGGTACACTCCTATTATTGTTGTAAGAATTACCATAGGAATTACCATAACTATTGCCACTATTAGAAGGATATGGCTTATAATTGTTGTTACCAAAATTATTCCTATAAGCATTGTTGTTGAAATTATTATTTTTAATGAAGTTCACATCAACATGCTCTTCTTGGGCAACCAATGAAGCTAAAGGAACATTATTTGGATCAACATGAGATTTACCATTCACAAGCATAGACATAATGACATCAATCTTATCACTCAAGGAAGAGGTTTCTTCAACAGAATTTACCTTCTTACCTTGTGGAGTCCTCTCAGTGTGCCATTCAGAATAATTAATCATCATATCATCAAGAAGCTTTGTTGCTGCACCCAAAGTGATGGACATAAAGGTACCTCCAGCAGCAGAATCCAGAAGGTTTCTTGAAGAAAATTCAGTCCTGCATAAAAGGTTTGGATGATCATCCAAGCAGTCAGTCCATGGGTGGGACAATTCTTTACCAATGATTTCATTCTCTCCCATGCTTGGGCAACATGCTCATTATCAAATTGTTTAAAGTTCATAATGCTACTTCTCAAAGATATAATCTTAGCAGGAGGATAATATTTCCCAATGAAAGCATTTTTGCATTTAGTCCATGAATCAATACTATTTCTAGGCAAAGATAGCAACCATTCTTTAGCTCTTCCTCTTAAAGAGAAAGGAAAATTTCAGTTTAATAATATCTCCATCTATATCCTTATACTTTTGCATCTCACAAAGTTCAACAAAATTATTAAGGTGAGCAGCAGCATCATCAGTACTAACACCAGAAAATTGCTCTTTCATAACAAGATTTAACAGAGCAGGTTTAATTTCATAAAAGTCTGCTTTAGAAGCAGGTGGAGCAATAGGAGTGCATATGAAATCATTATTTTTGTGCTAGTGAAGTCACACAACTTGGTGTTCTCAGGAGTACTCATTTTAGCAAAATTAAAGCTAGGCCGAAATACAAAAGTAAATGCAAGTAACTAATTTTTTTGTGTTTTTGATATAAAGAAGCAAACAAGATAAAGTAAAAATAAAATAAGCAAGACAAAAACAAAGTAAAGAGATTGGAAGTGAGAGACTCCCCTTGCAGAAGGTTTGACTTCCCGGCAACGGCGCCAGAAAACTGGCTTGATGCGTGTTAAGTTACACGTCCGTTGGGAACCCCAAGAGGAAGGTATGATGAGTGCAGCAGCAAGTTTTCCCTCAGTAAGAAACCAAGGTTTAATCGAACCAGTAGGAAGTCAAGGGTCTTCTGAAGGTTGTTGGTGGCTGAATGTGGCACGGCGCAACACCAGGGAATCAGCAGCAACGTGGAACCTGCACACAAGACAATCAAACTACTTTGCCCCAACGAAACAGTGAGGTTGTCAATCTCACCGGCTTGCTGAAAACAAAGGATTAAAAGTGTGGTGTGGAAAATGATGTTTGCTTGCAGAGAATTAAAGAGAACAATGATTGCAGTTGGTTGTATTTCAGATGTAAAAGAATGGACCGGGGTCCACAGTTCACTAGTGGTGTCTCTCCATAATAAAATACTAACATGCTGGGTAAACAAATTACAGCTGGGCAATTGACAAAATAGAGAGTGCATAACAATGCATATACAAGTCATGATGATCACTATGAGATTTACTTGGGCATTACGACAAAGTACACAGACCGCTATCCAGCATGCATCTGTGCCTAAATAGTCCACCTTCAGGTTAGCATCCGCACCCCTTCCAGTATTAAGTTGCAAGCAACAGACAATTGCATTAAGTATGGTGCATAATGTAAACAATACAAATATCCTTAGACAAAGCATTGCTGTTTTACCCCTAGTAGCAACAGCACATCCACAACCTTAGAACTTTCTGTCACTGTCCCAGATTAAATGGAGGCATGAACCCACTATCTAGCATAAATACTCCCTCTTGGAGTTACAAGCATAAACTTGGCCAAAGCCTACACTAATAACGGAGAGCATGCAAGATCATAAACAACATAGGCATGATAAATCAATAATCAACTTGACATAGTATTCAATATTCATCGGATCCCAGCAAACACAACATGTAGCATTACAATAAGATGATCTTGATCATGATAGGCAGCTCACAAGATCTAAACATGATGGCACAAGAGGAGAAGACAACCATCTACTGCTATGGACCCATAGTCCAGGGGTGGACTACTCACACATCACTCCGGAGGAAGGCATGGCGATGTAGAGCCCTCCGGTGATGATTCCCCTCTCCGGCAGGGTGCCGGGAAGAGCTTCAGAACCCTCCCGAGCTAGGGTTGACGACGGCGGCGGCTCTGGAACTTTTCGTGGATGGAGGCTCGGGTGTTTAGGGTTTTCCCGAGAAAGGCAATTTATAGGCGAAGGGGCGATGTCGGTGGAGGCCCGAGGGCTCCTCACCACGTGGCGGCGCCCCAGGGGTGGGACCCGCGCCACCACATGGTGAGGGCGCCTCGGTGCCCCCCTTCGTCTCTCTTCGGACTCCGTGTACGTGACAGAAAAATAGGACCGGCTTTTTGTTTCGTCCAATTCCGAGAATATTTCCAGAACAGCTTTTCTGGAATCAAAAACAGCAGAAAACAGGAACTGGCACTGTGGCATCTTGTTAATAGGTTAGTCCCAGAAAATGCATAAAAAATGCTATAAAGTGTGAATAAAACATGTAGCAATTGATATAATATAAGCATGGAACATAAGAAATATAGATACGTTGGAGACGTATCA